>CM054058.1:508605740-508793913 GCA_028641055.1 Alopecurus myosuroides | reverse complement strand
TCTACCTCATGGATCCAACTCCAAAGTTCCAGTGCTCCCAGCATGCCGACAGAATGTTGATCGGTGTCATGGACATCAGCTTCAGGCCCTTCCTCTACATCTCCCGAAGCATTACCAGCGCTTCCGCAGGCTGGCTGCTTCCTCACGGTCTCACGTTGTACTGGACCACGCTACCGAACATCACGCGGCCGGTGCGTGCAGTCCCGTCTCAGCCTACGTGTTGATCAGCACAACAAGACGTACTCAAAGTCTGTGGTGCCACCTTGACCACCATGACATGCGCCTTCTTGCCCTCAGCTGCGACATGAAGGTGTTCCGACACAACGCCCTCCTCCAGTATCACATGATCGTTGTTGCGGACGAGCATGCCAGGCTTGGGATTATGTCTCACACTTCACTGAACTTTGACATGATAAATCTCCACACATAAATTACTCCCAACAGATCGATTACAATTCAGAGTTTCTTCGAGAAAAAAAATCTGCAAACCGAGAGCATTAGTGGGACGAGAGGGAGTCAAAGGCTCAGTGGACGCCGTAGGTAGGAGCATTGATTGCATGGCATGGATGGTGCCTCCATTGGCTTGGCCCATCCAGTCCGAGAGCACGCCGCTGAGGCCGGACATGGAGGCGAGAGGTGTGCGTACAGTGTGCTATGCACCGTGTCGCTCTTTTCCGCGACTCCCACAGTCCGGCCACTTTTGAGCTTCCTCCGATCGGCATGGACGTTCGGCTGGAAAACGACGATGCAGGCCGCTGCAGCATGGGGGGTGGGCCGTGGAGACGGCGTTGCAGAACGGCGTGAAAGCACTACATGGATGCTATCGAGAGCAGACAATGTAATCGATCGATCCAAGCTAGCTGAGTCTTGGGTTTCTTTTTTTTTCTCCTTCTATCGATCAGCTTTCAGCTTTGTAGTCTTGAGCCGACCGACTCTGTCCCGTTACTGTGTTCTTAACGCACGTGGTTCGCATATCGGCAGCAAGCCAAATTATTATAGATATTTTGGTGGAAGGGCAAAACGGTAAAACACCAAGTTAGACCGGAAGAAGCCATCCTTTTTTGAAACAACAACCAATATATTAAGCAAGCAAGCCCGCCTCATTAAAAACCTTCCAGTCCCTTTCGGTACCCTGGAAGGAAAAGAGTGCGTCAACAAACTTGATGCCTTTCGAGATCAATCCGGTTTACAATCCTTCTTGATACATGCATCAAGAAAGGTAGGGGTATAATCAACCCACAGGCAATGCCTCCTATCTGGACTACAGTAATTAGCACAAAGGTGAGCAACACCATTAGCCCTCCTAGGTACAAACGAGAGAGTAAATTTGTCCAGATTGCCTACCAGCTCATGAACCTCCAGTAAAATAGAAGCCACTTCGGACTTACTATAACTCTCAGTCTTCCACATAGTAACCAATTGTTTTGAATCTGTTTCTAACTCCACTCCTCTAATCCCATGATCCAGAGCAACTTTAATTCCATCCCTAATAGCCATGGCTTCAATAACAATAGGACTTGCAACAAACTCGTACCAAAGTGATTGAGCTCGAAGAAGTTTACCCTGATGGTCTCGAATACATACACCTGTACCATCAGTGAAATTAGATGTAGAGAAAGAGCCATCCACATTAATCTTGAGATCACCCGGCTTCGGTGGCTTCCACGAGACGTGTACAGAATTAGCTATAGGCGCCTGCTCCTTCCCTGTCGCACGCAAATCAGTGAAGATGTCAAAGACCCAGTTGGCCGATTGTGTAACAGTTCTCGAATTTTCACCATGCCTCCTTGCGTTTTGTTCAGACCATACTGCCTAAGAGCCACATAAGATGACACAACAACTGTTAGCCGAGACAAACTCCGAGTCAAGCATATCCAAGGCCCAAGTATCCGGATGTAGGTTTGGTATTTTCACACCCGACACCTCTCTAATCTTCTGCCAGAAATTCTTTGCCCATGTAGATTTAAATAGGGCATGAGAAATTGTTTCCACCTCTCCACACTCATCACACCTACCCAGCACTTCAATATGGCGATTACGAAGAATTTCCTTGGTCGGAATAAATTTCTTTATGACTCTCCACCAAAAATTCCTAACCTTTGGAGGGATAGGGAGTTTCCAAAGTTTCTTCCAATTCTGTAGATCAGTTCCATTCGAAGGGCCAGCTGCTTGTAATCTGTTAACAGTAGATTAACATTTGTATGCCGAACGTACCGAGAAAAAACCCAATCTTTCAGGTTGCCAAGCCCATGAATCATCCATGAAATTACCAACCGGAATACGCAAAATAGCATCAGCATCACAGTGCACAAAATTAGCTCTCACTTTATCCTGTAGCCACTGGTTTGAGTCCGCATCCAGTAACTCTTCAACCAATACAATTTCACTCCCTGGTTGCCTAACCATAGGTTTCCGAGTTGAATTACCTGGTATCCAGGGGTCCTCCCATACACGCACTGAACTGCCGTCACCAATACGTTTTATAAGACCGAGTTTTAAAGCATCTCGACCATGGAGAATAGCTTTCCAAGTGTGGGATGCCCCTCTCTTTCTTCTTGCTGTCATGAAATCCCCATAATGGAAGTACTTCCCTTTTAACACTTTCGCACATAAAGAATTAGGATTATTAAGAATTCTCCAACCTTGTTTAGCCAACATCGCCTTATTAAATAATTCAAGGTCTCTGAAGGCCATACCCCCCTCACACTTAGGGATAGCCAGATCAGACCACCTCAGCCAATGCATTTTCCTCTTTTGATCATCACCTCCCCACCAAAACTTAGCAATAACAGCAGTAATCTTTTTGCATAATTTTTTGGAGAGCCTAAAACAACTCATTGAGTATGTTGGTATTGCTTGACAAATAGCCTTAATAAGGACTTCTCTACCAGCACTATTAAGGTGTTTAGGAACCCACCCATTAACCAATCTCTTGATCTTTGCAAGAATACCCTCAAATTCAGAATCAGTAGACCTCCGAAGAGAGGTAGGGAGGCCTAAATATTTCTCCACCAATGCCTCATTAGTAATTTGAACATCCAAATGCACTTCTTGTTTCATTGTACTAGTGCAATTAGAACTAAAGAAAATGGCTGACTTATCTTTGTTTACTAGCTGACCCGAACCAATGTGGTATCTCTCAAGAATATCATTGACCCTTTGTGCACCTGTCAGACTAGCCTCAGTAAATATAATACAGTCATCAGCAAATAGCAAATGAGAAATCCATGGTGCATGAATTCCAACTCTAACTCCTCTTGTAATGTGACCTGCACCTACATGCTTGAATAAACATGTTAAGCCTTGGGAACAAAGAAGGAATAAATATGGGCTGATTGGATCACCTTGCCTAATGCCTCTGGATGGCAAGAAAACCTCAGAAAGAACCCCATTAACACGAACTGAGAAGGAAGCCGACTCAACACATGCCATAACCCTATCAATCCATAGCTCAGCAAAGCCCAATTTTTCCATAATCTTCCTCAAATAGGCCCACTCCACTCTATCATAGGCCTTAGCCATATCCACTTTGATTGGACATGCCCCACTTTTACCTTTTTCCGCTTTAGATAATGGATACATTCATAAGCCGTCAACACATTATCAGTAATAAGCCTCCCCGGAACAAAAGCACTCTGTTCTTCAGAGATGATATCATCAAGGAATGGTCACAATCTCATTGCTAGGACTTTCGAAACCAGTTTATAGAGAACATTACATAATGAGATAGGCCTGTACTGTTTTAAACAATTGGGATTTTTAAACTTAGGAATAAGAACCAGTATAGTCTTATTTACCTCCGAGGGCATAACCCCTCGTGTGAGCAACTACTCTACATAAAGAAGCAAATACACTATGGCATTGAGCAACTACACTGCATAAAGCAAACAACGTATTAATCCTCGTAAAAAAGGCCATTAGGCTCAAAAAACAACGTATTAATCCTCGTAAAAAAGAACATGTAAAACAAGAACAGATGAGTTGTGCTACTCACTACTTGGTCATAGTTGGAAGACAAGTTTGTAGCTATGAATTGTTCAACCTTTAATAGGCCACCAAAAAGGCCATTAGGCTCAATGTCCCTATACTTCTCCTTCAGTTGTTACAAGCGAGAAATAATTTTTAGACTTGTGATTCAGGATTTAAAGTACTAGTTTAGATGCTATCAGAGATGATCACATATATAAAGTAAAAAAATTGAATCATTACTCATAATTTTTCAAAAAGTCCTGATCCAAATTTATCTTTTTTCGTTACTTTCTTGATTAAGGATGTCACACCCGGACTTCTAGGGGATACTCACAGTCCGTTAAACAGTAGATAAATGGCTTACGGGGCATACCGGCACCCGCATCTCAATATGAGCAGGCCAACACGTAAACGTGTGACAACCATTCTCTTACTATTCATCGTCTGCGCAAACCATCCCGTAGAAATCCAGATACTTCCATTGACGTACTTCAAAACATACACACATGGTACGTCAACGGCATTGGAACAAGTGATATCACAACAGATCTCTACGACACAAAAGATTGAAATAAGTTGCAAATGGCTCTCATTAGAGCAGAGATAGCAAATACAATCATTCAGAGGACATATGTCCTAACATATCATCATTACATCACAGCGGAAGCATCCAAAATGTCTGAGTACAGACAAGAACCAAATGGGCCTAAGAGGCCGGAAACGAAAAGACGGAGCCCATCCACGAAGTCTCGGATCCAGCCCGGGTCCGCTATCTACTCGTCAGCAGTCTCGTCATACTCCACGTAGTAGCCACCATGTAGATCCTCGGAAACGTAGTCTGCGGAAACCACAGCCCCAAAGGGGTCAGTACATAAACGTACTGGCAAGCAAGACTCACAATTCACCAAAGTGTAACCCGTCAACACCAAGCACAGATGCTTTGGGTTCAACGGAAGGAAGGGGATATAAAAGATGCTGCAACTGGCTGCTCTAACCAACTACAGAGTTACTACCACTTCCGGCTAACAGAAAGGAGATAAGATCGCGTAACGTAACCACCCTATCAACTAATTCCAAACAAACCCATCCTGGATCTCGCCCCTTATCCAAAGAAGCAATCCGAGGATAACTCACACAGTTGGATTAATGTTGGTTCAGATTGTTGTGTCAATAAGCCTATTAATAGTCAAGTTGTTAATCATTGGGTGTAAGGTTGTTAATCATTAGGTTTAAGTTGTCCTGAGTACTTGTTAGCCAGTACTTTCACCAAGTAATCCATAACCGCGGAAAATACGGCTTCTCGAGAAGATTTATCCCTGCAGGGTTGCACCAATTTGGCCGTACACGTATGAATAACCCGCCAGATGGGATGCCTCCCACCAAGCGGGGCACTCAACACAACTCAACTCTTCTTCGCATCAAGCCCAAAGCACCTTGGGCGCACGGCTAATCGAGCCCAGAAGAAAATGGACCCTCATAGCACTCTAAGAACGTGTCCCCCTATATGCCGACTACGAAAGTTCCACCCGGGTACCAAGGGCTCGCAAGATCATGCATGCAGCAAATGGAAAACCCGAACTAAATAAGGCGATTTGGACGAGATGCGAATCGAATCAAATTGAGGGGGGCGCCCATACTCGCTTCCCACATGCGGTTAGTGCGCTCATCATGGATCAGTAGACAAGACCCTTTTCCTATTAGGGTCGACACTAGCAGGCCTCAAAACTACAAAGGGCCTCCTGCCGGTGCCTTATCATCAAATTATTATTTAACAATAGCATTAGCATGATTGATTGATTAAACATCGAGCCCCTAGAACATAATGGAATATAGTAACAGAAAGTAACGGGTAACAGACTCGAGCAAAACAACCTAAGCATGCTAGTAAGACACGGGCTCAAACAAAAGGTTATAGGTATGGAGGTGAGGCAATATCAGGGTTAAAGGATACATGTGATAGGTTCGTAACAGAAGCAACTAATCATAGGGCTAGCAGAATAGACAACGGAAAGTATCGGTAACCAATGTTAAAAGGAACACGATGGTTCATGTGAGTGATAACTTGCCTGCAAACCCAGTAGCCTGGTACTGAGCTAACTCCTTACAAGGGGTGTCGTAAGTATCGTCGGTCTCAACATCGTCGTTTATCCGAGAAGAAGCAAACAAACAATGCAGAAAGATAAACAATCAATAACATGGAATAGTGCACAAACATGGGATGATGCATGACCATTTAATTGATGCATCAAAATAAACTAGTTGACATGGTAACAACAGGATTAAATGGACCCTCATGCAATTTGGATTGCATATGAAAAGCCCATGAGTTATGGTTGAATTAATTGTTTTACAACTAAGCAACATGTGAAAGTGGATTAGCATGATGCATGGATGAGGAAAACAGAAAGATAATAACAATAGAATCAAATTGAAATAAGGTTTAACAAGTTTGGAAATTCATTCATTATGTTAAGAAATTTTGGTTTCTTAAAGGTGTCACACAAGCATTTGTTGTTTTCACCACTTTTAATTGTTCAAAATAGATAACCAAGTTTATATTTGAAAAGAACACCAAATTTTAGGTGGAATACATGTTTCACTTGTTGAAAAAGGATTTCAAATAAATTATTTATGAATTAAACAAGTTTAAACAAGAATTAAATGAATTTAATTCAAACATGAACTTATTTGAATTTTTATTTGTGCAAAACATTAAGTGATATTCATATTTGAAAAGGTTATGCTTTTATGGTTTTAAAACATATTTTATAGTTTCAAAAATAAATTAATTTGACCAAGTTATGACTTTAACAATATTAAATGATTTAAACAAGGTTTAAATCATTTAACCAATTTTAATTATTCAAAACATGGAACAAATTTTATATTTGAAAAGGTGGTTTAATTTTGCATGGAAAACATATTTCATTTGTTGAAATTGGATTTAAAATGAGCAAGTTATTATTTTGGCAATTTTAAATGCAATAAACAAGAAACAGTTGTTTTCAGCAATTTAAATTATTCAAAACAGCAAACAAAATTTATATTTGTAAAGTACATGAAAAGTTGATTGGAAAACATATTTAGTTTGTGGAATTTGGAATTTTATGCCCAAGTTATGATTTTTGCAAAATTAAGTGAATTAAACAAGTTTTTAAATTTTTCACCAATTTAATATATTCAAAACAGTAAACAAATTTTATATTTGGATAGAGCATTCAATTTGGGACAGAAAACATATTTAAAAAGTTAAAATTGGAGTTGGGATGAATTTCTTATGTATTTTACAAGTTAAGGTGCAAATCTGCCATTTTTTAGCTGCTAGGGACTTAGAAAATATTTTCCAGGGGCTAGAATTAATTACCAGGGGCCTATGTGTGATTTTGTGATGTTGCTGTGACCAAAACATTGGAAAATAAAAATTTGGTTTTATTTGGGAGAGGGGGGACTCGAACCCCTCCCCTTCTGCTTCCTGCGCACAAGGGAAACCAGATGGGTTGCGCTGCTGTTTGTGATGGAAAGGGGTACGGGGGGTGGATATGCTGCAGTTTGCGGGTATTTTATCTGAATCTGAAACTGGATCGCTGTCTCTGTAACTCGACAGCGAACGGAGGCAGCAGCGCTCGCCGTGGGCGCTGGGGCGTGGGGCGTAGGGTGGTGTGGTGACCGAGAGGAATAGCGAGAGGGAAGGGGAGAGGGGAGGCGGTCGAGCTCACCTTGAGCGATTGGAGGCGAGGCGGAGCAGGGGCAGGTCGGTGCGGACAGAGGTGGAACAGGGGTGGCGACCGGCGGGAAAAGGAGCATGGCGGCGGCGGCTCGAGGCTCTCCGGCCAGCGCCGAGGGGGTGGAGAGGGAGCCCGCGGTGGGGCGGCTCCATTCCCGCCCTCACCGCGGCCGGAGGGTGACGGCAACGCCGGCGGCATGGAGGGGAGGTGGAGCTTCAATTGAGTTACAGTTAACAGGGAAAGTAACAGAGAGTTTGCAGGGAGATGGAGGGGAGGAAGAGGAAGAAGGTGGCGGGGGAGAGGGAGAAGGAGGAGAATGGGGAAACCCTAGGGCAAGGGTTAGGTCTTATAGAGGGGATCGATGGAGCTGATCACCGTTGCTGCATCTCTCTGTAGCACGTGGACAAGCCGGATGCGATCCGTACCGAGGAGGAAGAAGACACTGCGAAGGGGTATTGGGCTGAGCTAGGGTGGGCTGAGGGAAAGAGATGGGCTAGTGGAAGAAAAAGGGATGGGGTGGGCTGCCTCTCTCCTCTCTTCTTTTAGCTTTTTGTTCCATTTATTTTTTTTTGCAGAAAAGGTAAAGGAAGAAAAAGGTGAGTTTTGGTTTAGTAAAAATTTAGGAAAATTTTGTGTGAGCTAGTTATTGTGTTAGTACCCACTTGGCAAATTTTGTTTTCCATAAAAGTTCAAAATAAAACTGTTTGCAATTTAATTCAAATTTGAATGATTTTTGGATTAAGTGACTTATTAAAAACAATAATTTAAATAGGGTGAACAAATGATTAATAATTGTGTTGCAATTTTTATAAGATCAACATGGTTGCTGTTTTGGACAATGTGATTTGGATTTGAATGTGAATTGATTCAAATGAGTTATTAAATAGAAATAACAAGTTAATGGTTCTATTTAAATAGAAACAACTAGTTGTTTTAATTGAAACTTTTATTTGGAAATTTGTAACATAACAAGTATGAAACAAGGCATTTGGAAATTGGTTTGGAATTTCAAATGTTTTTGGTATTAGATGAATTTTTGTTAGAAACAAAACAACAGTTTTGGAATCACACTTTAATGGAAACAAACAATTGTTTTATTTTGAATAACATTTTGGAAATTGTAACATCACAAGGATGAAACAAAAGGTTTGAATTTTGGTTTCAAATTCAAATAGAAAACAAAGGAAAAAAATGAAAACAGTTGGAAAACAAAAGGAAAACAAGCAAAACAATTGCAATCAACATGATGCCATGATGCAAAACATAAAATAACAGAGAGAAAAACATTCTAAGGGCTATTTTTCATACTTGGGATGTTACAAAACGCCCCCCCTTGAAGGAATCGCGCCCCGAGATTCCTACTGAGAAAAGAAAAGGTCCGGATACTTCTTGGGAAGATCCTCTTGAGCTGTGACACGTGAAACACATCGTGCACCTTGGATAGTTTTTCTGGAAGTTCAAAACAATAGGCATTCCCGGCAACTCTTCCGGAAAGACGTCAGGGAATTTGGAAACCACCGGAACATTTTCAAGTAAAGGGAGAGGTTTTGTATGGAAGGTGTATAATTGAACAGAATTTGATTCATTTGGAGAATATATTACCTGGAATGTGGTGATTCAGGAATGCTTCCTCGAAACAACCCCAGGTTATAGGAATGCCAGCTCTCATAGTCTGGTAGTTTTCGAAACAACAACAACCTTTCTTGCCAGATAGACTTAATATTTGGGAAGTTTTGATTAGACGCCGGTAGAAGAACTGAACTGGAAAACAACAACAAGATTTCAACGGACGAAAAGGATGTTGAGAAGAACAGGATATCAACATCGGGAAAACACGAGATCAAAACTCCTGAGGTACTATGGAAAACCCATCCGGGCTTCTAAAGGATCAATATCTACTGCTTAAGTAATAGAGGATCTGCTTCCGGGGCTTACACGCCTCCGTTCTCAATCGTGAGTAGGCAACATGATAAATCATGTCACAACCACCTCCATTCCTATGGACTAGTAGATATAACCATCCTAGAGAAACCAGGATTCGTTGAAATCTAACTTGAAAGTTTAGATGAGAAGGGAAAACAATGTTGCACTTCCTTACCAGAAAGGGAGGGTGTGTGGGGAAAGAGAAAAAGAACAGAATTCCTTCTTCTCACGTTGCATTTTTTCCTTATAGCTACAAAATAGTTTCTAGACTCAACTGCGACCAGTAAAAAGGGATCCTACAGGCAGACCAGGCTATGATACCATTTGTCGCCACACCGGACTTCTAGGGGATAACTCACAGTCCGTTTAAACAGTAGATAAATGGCTTACGGGGCATACCGGCACCCGCATCTCAATATGAGCAGGCCAACACGTAAACGTGTGACAACCATTCTCTTACTATTCATCGTCTGCGCAAACCATCCCGTAGAAATCCAGATACTTCCATTGACGTACTTCAAAACATACACACATGGTACGTCAACGGCATTGGAACAAGTGATATCACAACAGATCTCTACGACACAAAAGATTGAAATAAGTTGCAAATGGCTCTCATTAGAGCAGAGATAGCAAATACAATCATTCAGAGGACACATGTCCCAACATATCATCATTACATCACAGCGGAAGCATCCAAAATGTCTGAGTACAGACAAGAACCAAATGGGCCTAAGAGGCCGGAAACAAAAAGACGGAGCCCATCCACGAAGTCTCGGATCCAGCCCGGGTCCGCTATCTACTCGTCAGCAGTCTCGTCATACTCCACGTAGTAGCCACCATGTAGATCCTCGGAAACGTAGTCTGCGGAAACCACAGCCCCAAAGGGGTCAGTACATAAACGTACTGGCAAGCAAGACTCACAATTCACCAAAGTGTAACCCGTCAACACCATGCACAGATGCTTTGGGTTCAACGGAAGGAAGGGGATATAAAAGATGCTGCAACTGGCTGCTCTAACCAACTACAGAGTTACTACCACTTCCGGCTAACAGAAAGGAGATAAGATCGCGTAACGTAACCACCCTATCAACTAATTCCAAACAAACCCATCCTGGATCTCGCCCCTTATCCAAAGAAGCAATCCGAGGATAACTCACACAGTTGGATTAATGTTGGTTCAGATTGTTGTGTCAATAAGCCTATTACTAGTCAAGTTGTTAATCATTGGGTGTAAGGTTGTTAATCATTAGGTTTAAGTTGTCCTGAGTACTTGTTAGCCAGTACTTTCACCCAGTAATCCATAACCGCAGAAAATACGGCTTCTCGAGAAGATTTATCCCTGCAGGGTTGCACCAATTTGGCCGTACACGTATGAATAACCCGCCAGATGGGATGCCTCCCACCAAGCGGGGCACTCAACACAACTCAACTCTTCTTCGCATCAAGCCCAAAGCACCTTGGGCGCACGGCTAATCGAGCCCAGAAGAAAATGGACCCTCATATCACTCTAAGAACGTGTCCCCCTATATGCCGACTACGAAAGTTCCACCCGGGTACCAAGGGCTCGCAAGATCATGCATGCAGCAAATGGAAAACCCGAACTAAATAAGGCGATTTGGACGAGATGCGAATCGAATCAAATTGAGGGGGGCGCCCATACTCGCTTCCCACATGCGGTTAGTGCGCTCATCATGGATCAGTAGACAAGACCCTTTTCCTATTAGGGTCGACACTAGCAGGCCTCAAAACCACAAAGGGCCTCCTGCCGGTGCCTTATCATCAAATTATTATTTAACAATAGCATTAGCATGATTGATTGATTAAACATCGAGCCCCCAGAACATAATGGAATATAGTAACAGAAAGTAACGGGTAACAGACTCGAGCAAAACAACCTAAGCATGCTAGTAAGACACGGGCTCAAACAAAAGGTTATAGGTATGGAGGTGAGGCAATATCAGGGTTAAAGGATACATGTGATAGGTTCGTAACAGAAGCAACTAATCATAGGGCTAGCAGAATAGACAACGGAAAGTATCGGTAACCAATGTTGAAAGGAACACGATGGTTCATGTGAGTGATAACTTGCCTGCAAACCCAGTAGCCTGGTACTGAGCTAACTCCTTACAAGGGGTGTCGTAAGTATCGTCGGTCTCAACGTCGTCGTTTATCCGAGAAGAAGCAAACAAACAATGCAGAAAGATAAACAATCAATAACATAGAATAGTGCACAAACATGGGATGATGCATGACCATTTAATTGATGCATCAAAATAAACTAGTTGACATGGTAACAACAGGATTAAATGGACCCTCATGCAATTTGGATTGCATATGAAAAGCCCATGAGTTATGGTTGAATTAATTGTTTTACAACTAAGCAACATGTGAAAGTGGATTAGCATGATGCATGGATGAGGAAAACAGAAAGATAACAACAATAGAATCAAATTGAAATAAGGTTTAACAAGTTTGGAAATTCATTCATTAAGTTAAGAAATTTTGGTTTCTTAAAGGTGTCACACAAGCATTTGTTGTTTTCACCACTTTTAATTGTTCAAAATAGATAACCAAGTTTATATTTGAAAATAACACCAAATTTTAGGTGGAATACATGTTTCACTTGTTGAAAAAGGATTTCAAATAAATTATTTATGAATTAAACAAGTTTAAACAAGAATTAAATGAATTTAATTCAAACATGAACTTATTTGAATTTTTATTTGTGCAAAACATTAAGTGATATTCATATTTGAAAAGGTTATGCTTTTATGGTTTGAAAACATATTTTATAGTTTCAAAAAGAAATTAATTTGACCAAGTTATGACTTTAACAATATTAAATGATTTAAACAAGGTTTAAATCATTTAACCAATTTTAATTATTCAAAACATGGAACAAATTTTATATTTGAAAAGGTGGTTTAATTTTGCATGGAAAACATATTTCATTTGTTGAAATTGGATTTAAAATGAGCAAGTTATTATTTTGGCAATTTTAAATGCAATAAACAAGAAACAGTTGTTTTCAGCAATTTAAATTATTCAAAACAGAAAACAAAATTTTATATTTGGATAGAGCATTCAATTTGGGACAGAAAACATATTTAAAAAGTTAAAATTGGAGTTGGGATGAATTTCTTATGTATTTTACAAGTTAAGGTGCAAATCTGCCATTTTTTAGCTGCTAGGGACTTAGAAAATATTTTCCAGGGGCTAGAATTAATTACCAGGGGCCTATGTGTGATTTTGTGAAGTTGTTGTGACCAAAACATTGGAAAATAAAAATTTGGTTTTATTTGGGAGAGGGGGGACTCGAACCCCTCCCCTTCTGCTTCCTGCGCACAAGGGAAACCAGATGGGTTGCGCTGCTGTTTGTGATGGAAAGGGGTACGGGGGGTGGATATGCTGCAGTTTGCGGGTATTTTATCTGAATCTGAAACTGGATCGCTGTCTCTGTAACTCGACAGCGAACGGGGGCAGCAGCGCTCGCCGTGGGCGCTGGGGCGTGGGGCGTGGGGTGGTGTGGTGACCGAGGGGAATAGCGAGAGGGAAGGGGAGAGGGGAGGCGGTCGAGCTCACCTTGAGCGATTGGAGGCGAGGTGGAGCAGGGGCAGGTCGGTGCGGACAGAGGTGGAACAGGGGTGGCGACCGGCGGGAAAAGGAGCATGGCGGCGGTGGCTCGAGGCTCTCCGGCCAGCGCCGAGGGGGTGGAGAGGGAGCCCGCGGTGGGGCGGCTCCATTCCCGCCCTCACCGCGGCCGGAGGGTGACGGCAACGCCGGCGGCATGGAGGGGAGGTGGAGCTTCAGTTGAGTTACAGTTAACAGGGAAAGTAACAGAGAGTTTGCAGGGAGATGGAGGGGAGGAAGAGGAAGAAGGTGGCGGGGGAGAGGGAGAAGGAGGAGAAGGGGGAAACCCTAGGGCAAGGGTTAGGTCTTATAGAGGGGATCGATGGAGCTGATCACCGTTGCTGCATCTCTCTGTAGCACGTGGACAAGCCGGATGCGATCCGTACCGAGGAGGAAGAAGACACTGCGAAGGGGTATTGGGCTGAGCTAGGGTGGGCTGAGGGAAAGAGATGGGCTAGTGGAAGAAAAAGGGATGGGGTGGGCTGCCTCTCTCCTCTCTTCTTTTAGCTTTTTGTTCCATTTATTTTTTTTGCAGAAAAGGTAAAGGAAGAAAAGGGTGAGTTTTGGTTTAGTAAAAATTTAGGAAAATTTTGTGTGAGCTAGTTATTGTGTTAGTACCCACTTGGCAAATTTTGTTTTCCATAAAAGTTCAAAATAAAACTGTTTGCAATTTAATTCAAATTTGAATGATTTTTGGATTAAGTGACTTATTAAAAACAATAATTTAAATAGGGTGAACAAATGATTAATAATTGTGTTGCAATTTTTATAAGATCAACATGGTTGCTGTTTTGGACAATGTGATTTGGATTTGAATGTGAATTGATTCAAATGAGTTATTAAATAGAAATAACAAGTTAATGGTTCTATTTAAATAGAAATAACTAGTTGTTTTAATTGAAACTTTTATTTGGAAATTTGTAACATAACAAGTATGAAACAAGGCATTTGGAAATTGGTTCGGAATTTCAAATGTTTTTGGTATTATATGAATTTTTGTTAGAAACAAAACAACAGTTTTGGAATCACACTTTAATGGAAACAAACAATTGTTTTATTTTGAATAACATTTTGGAAATTGTAACATCACAAGGATGAAACAAAAGGTTTGAATTTTGGTTTGAAACTCAAATAGAAAACAAAGGAAAACAAATGAAAACAGTTGGAAAACAAAAGGAAAACAAGCAAAACAATTGCAATCAACATGATGCCATGATGCAAAACATAAAATAAGAGAGAGCAAAACATTCTAAAGGCTATTTTTCATACTTGGGATGTTACAAAGGACAACTCCCATGCATTTACACGGGGTAAACAATCTCTAATGATTTCATCCACCTCGAGTGAGTCTAAATACAAAAGATGTGTATTGGCAGAAAAAAGAGCAAACTAGTTAGAACCATTAAACACAAAAAACAGAACTCTATAAGAAAATTGAAACATTTACTATGACCAAGAATAATAAGAAGAAAAGATGCTTACAAACAAATGATAGACCCACATTTGACCGACTTTGGTTTGCCTGGCGCAAGAAAATCTTGCTTGAAGGAGATCAACAGCAGCTACAACTGCATAACATCGTGGGCTGACTTTGAGACCTGTAGTGGGCGCAAGAAAACAATTGAACGCGGTGACAACCCAAGCTCGCCCGAATTTATCATCTTCAGCCCCATCCATATCCTTTATAATCATGCACCATGCGGTCAAGTCAGGGGCAGTGGTACCTTTGAAACCATATTCTTCGTGGAAATATCGCACAATGTCCGGTTGGATATCCCAACACACCTTCAGGCCACCTTTCAGAAGATTCCACATCCTCCTTACACTTTGTACATCAACTCGTATCCGGTCTCTATTAGGGATGACTAACTCTGACTTCACAGGATCATAGCACGTCATAACCTACTGGCTGAGGTCAGCTTGCATTGTGTCTCCTCCATTGTTGAGAAGGCCAAGAAACTCCTTCTTAATTATGGCAACCTTTTCGGCTCATACCTGCATTCTGAGTTGCAAACCTGGATGGGGATGCCTTATTTCTTATCTTATGTACAAAAAAGAAAAGAAAAAGGTAGCATCTAGATACAATCAATGCACCTCAAGGAGAAATAAACACATGGCAACATGAATATGAGAAGTGGTCAACTGTTATGAAGAAAAACTATTCACAAGAAAAACGAGCAAGTTTAAAAATAACTGAAATGAGCAACTCCATGATGGAACTGAAAAACTACCGAATGATAGTGAGCAACTAGTATACGAGACTGAGCAACGGTCCTTACATGAAATTGTTAACAAAAAGAAGCACTAAGGGGTGGTCATATACTATATCTCATACGCATTTTAAACTTATATTATATCTCCTATGTAAATCTAGAACATCAAATAAGCAACTAGTAATGTGAAAATGAGCAACTATGAAGTAGGACTGAGCAACTATTAAGTATGAATGAGCAACTACTAAAGGGTAAAATCGTATGGAGATGATCAAACACATGCAAAAACATAGATGCGACAAAAGTTGGTTACTAAATTTTTTTTTTACTTTCACTCCATCTTTTTTTTTATTTAGCTTGCTTAACCTTTTCTTGCTTAGCACTTGCA
This sequence comes from Alopecurus myosuroides, assembly GCA_028641055.1. Classification (NCBI taxonomy): domain Eukaryota; kingdom Viridiplantae; phylum Streptophyta; class Magnoliopsida; order Poales; family Poaceae; genus Alopecurus; species Alopecurus myosuroides. Next base: position 508,778,062 of record CM054058.1, on the reverse strand, counting down.
TGCTTATGTGACGGAATTTTAGAGCTATTTGGTTTTTGAATCCCATCCATATAGAGATTTGATGACGAGCAAGACCTTTTTTTTTTGCATGGAGGAGACCCATGCCGAGTAGTTTTCTTCTGGTTACGCTTAACATATACAATAGGCTGATGCATTGAACAAGGAAAAAAAAAGAATGATAAGTATTTGGAAAAAAAACCCTTATGCATATTCATGCAGCTTCACACAAAAAAGGAAGGGCAAAAAATTACCACCCCTTTTCAATCCACTAGGTGGAACCCCTCCACCCGCTGGATCTCCACTTTGAGCGATTCACTTCCAAAAATCTAGGTAACAACATAGAAAAAAAAGTAATAAGAAAAGATCATCCGTAATTTACTTCACGGGTTTGGGCAACTATGTATTATATGAACATTATGTAAAAATAAAAAAATAGCTCATATAATAGGTTGATGCAGTGAACAAGCAAAAACATAGGCAAGACTATGGGTGAATGCAAGCAATTTGTGTACACTAGTCAACAAAAATTTGTTTGCTCACAAAACCAACTCATGTGTAAGCAAACTTTGTGTTTCCATAACTATAAGAAACTTAAATATATATTGTAAGCAAGTTACAAAGCTATCATAAGTAAGTTTAGACGGTACAATAGGCAACATCCACATTTTGCTACAGCAAAATACAACGAAATGCCACCCACTAACCCATATATCTCAAGGGTTTAGAATATAGATCAAACCTATCCAATCACAAGTACAATATATAAGTCAGATAGACTATACATAGCAACACCACCGTAACAAAATCACTAAACCTACACAAGGCTGGGTAATATCTGCTCACAACAAAATTGCTCATATAAAAATAGGCCACCCAAGTTTGTGTACATGTGTAGGCCACCCAAGTTTGTGTACATGTGTAAGCAAACTTTTGTGCTGCTCATACAAAGCAACTCCTATGTAAGAAAATTTGTGTTCCCATAATTATAAGCAATTTAAATATCTATTGTAAGCAAGTTACAAAGCTATTACGAGCAAGTTCAAACACTATATTAGGCAACATCCTTAATTAGGCTATTTTTTAAATAATACGATTTATTAATTAATTCCGAAAATAATACGCAATTTTAAGAATTTTCAATAAGATTATCCAGTCAGGCTTGCCTAGCCAGATTTGGACCTTTCGGCCACATTAGGCCCGACCAGTAGCCTGGCAGACAAATACTAGGTTTTTTTTTTCTCTGATCGGGCCACTAATCGAGCCTAACGTGGCCGAAAGCCCAAAATCGGGCTAGGCATGCCCGACTGGATCCTGTCGGGCTCAGCAGGCCCGACTGGATAATATTCTTGAAAATTCTTAAAATTGCGTATTATTTCCGGAAGTAAGTAATAAAAACGTATTATTTAAAAAAAATAGCCTTAATTAGATACAACAAAAACCACAAAGAAGTCACCCACAAAAAAACGACAGGTCAAACCGATCCCATCCCGGGTAAAGATAGACATACAAGTGCACATAAAACTACCCCCGTACATTAGCAATTATTCACAGAAAAATATCCATCACTAGCCTGAATGAACCACACCCGTATTTCATACACTCGATGCTTCTCAAAATCCTCTCGTGGCTAACTACGAGCTTGGGATCTGGATTCCTACAATCTTGATCGATTTCCTACAATCTTGATCGATTCCAGATAATTACCTGAGCTCGCACAAAATTAGTTGCAGGTCGGCGCCGCTCGGAACTAGACCCGGACCGCACCGGCACCTCCGCTCGACACCGGCACCTCCACTCGACACACATCATGACACGCCGAGGGACAGTCACCGTTCGGAGCTCTGCCTGCACCGCACCACCACACGAGCCTCTCCCGCAGAGATAGCTCCACACCGGGAAACTCCCTCACTACACACCGCCTGCGGATCCGCTAGATCCACTCCAGCCCTCCAGGAGCTGCTCCGCCTGCGATTACGAAGGAGATCTGTGAAGGAGCGCACAACACAGGAGTTTGACGGGGTGACGGAGGAGGAGCATGGGTACATAACCTCGCCGCACCGCCACACGCTGCGCCGCGCGCGAGAGGCAAGTAACGGAGAGCAACGCTCGAAACCGCTGTGCGATTGGAGGAAGCCAGCGAACTTCCGGCCGCTCGCCCGGGGGAGAGGAGAAAATGGAGAGCGGCACGATGGACGGGGAACTGACTCAACGCACGACTCCCAAAATTCGAACCGTAGTTGACTGATGGGGCCTTGCGCCGACAGCTACAACCTAAACCCCATGTGGACTCGTATGGTCGCTCGCCCTTAGACCGGTAATCCTAGACCTACGGGAGACATCTTACGGAATAAGTCTTACAGACGTACGTGTCCTGTCCTGATTAGTCCCCGCCTCTAAATTCTCCTCTGAACTTCACGTGGAGGGTCCACCCTCTGACCCACCCCATGTAATTCCGTAACCATAATCTGTAAGTGTCGTCCGTAAGTGTAGCATCACTCCCCTTAGACAGGCTGAGACGCGTGCGCTCGCGACATCCAGACAGCGCACGCACCAGAGTAAGTAATTAGGATGTCTCTTTGCAATATTTACTGTACATCAAACAAGGTAAGTGTCCTGCCAATGCCCACTTATTACTGTTCAGATTACAGTTTCAGATACACTGAAACATTCTGTTGAACCATCAAATATATATGCTTTTTATTTCAGCTATTTCACAGAACAGTTTGCATAGAGATTGTATACACTCTCGATCGTCCCTATTTTGGCAATCTTTAATACTAATAGAATTTCAGAAAACGTGGTAGCTCCCTGTGCATTCATCGCCTGTAGTGGAACGGCATCCACGGGTGCAGGCAACCACATAAGACTCCAACAACTCTCCAAGTTCATCTTCCTACATACTCGCAGCTGCTCTTCGTGTTGGTGCGCACTACGCCTTTACGCATATCCTCGGAGAGCCTGTCCAGTGCAGAGTACGAGGACCCTCCCTCCTCGACGGCCTTCCTGCACGCTGCCTTCATCTCCGTGGCTTTTTCCCTCACTAATTTCCTCCCCTCGTCGGAGTCGCCGTCGCCGTCCATAAGCGCCTTCACTGCTCGTTCCAGCTCCGACGCCTCAACAAAATTGTTCCTCTTCCTGTCAACCTTCATGGGCACGGCCGCGCCCATGTAGTTGACCAGCGTGAACGCGTTCAGGTGCTGCTCGGCGTAGAGCGGCCACGGCACCATGGGTACGCCGAACCACAGGCTCTCCAGGGTGGAGTTCCACCCGCCGTGCGTCACGAAGCCTCCCACGGCGGTGTGGGCAAGTATCTCCTTCTGTGGCACCTTGGTCGGCCACACCAGGCCCTTTTTCTTTGTCCTCTCCAAGAACCCATCTGGCAGCAGGTCCACGAGGTTCGTGTCCGTAGGTTGTAGCGTGTCGGCTGCCGGCGGGCCTCGTAGCACCCATAAGAAGCGGTGCCCGCTGCGCTCCAGGCCATGGGCTATCTCCTGCGCCTGTGTGGCCGTGGAGAAGCCTCTACTGCCAAAACAGAGGAGTACAACGGATGCCGGAGGCTGCGCGTCGAGCCACCGAACGGTCTCGTGCCGCTGCCCCGCTGGCGGATACAAGGAGAGCACGGGGCCTACAGTATAGACTGTCGGCCCGCCGGCGATGGCTGTAAGAACGCTCTGCTCCAGCTCGGCCGCGGTGTTAATGATAACGCCGTCGGCTTCCATGAAACGCCTGCCGTGGTACATGAACCACGTGTAGTTCGGACTCTTCTTGTCCATCACCGGATGTGGGAGGGATGCAGGCGGCACGGGCGGCAGCCCAGGCACGTCCACCATGCCTTCCATCTCGTCAAACTCGACGGTGACCTCCTCGTGGAGCGTCGGCAATCGCAAAAAGAACGCGTAGAAGGCGGCGCTAGCTGTGAAGTACACATAAGCCGGCACGGCGAGCTCGCAGCACGCATCGAGCATCGTCGTGCCGAAGAAGTCAACGACGAGCGCGGCCACCTGGGACCTCAAGGCAGAGATGGCCGCCTTCACATGGTCCGCATGGAGCTGCAGAAAAAGGGAAAAGAACTCCGGAAGGCCGACGCAATCTGTCGGGGGCTCGACCGCTGGGAGGTGGTGGAAACGAATGTTCAGGCCGGAAGCCACTACCCGACTTATGTGGCCGGCGACCTCGGACCTGGAATTTTCCGTCGGCGCCTGCATCACGAGCACCGTAAGCGACAGGGCGCCGCCGCTGCGGAGAAGAAGCCGCTTGCCGGCGTCGAGCATGGACATAAAGTGGCCGGCGGCCCAGAGGGGCAACAACACAACGGTCGGGGTTGCCATCGGTGGGAGTACGAATCCGGAAACGATACGGTCCGGGTCTGGTTCTCTCAAGTACGGATTGCCCCTCGGAAACACAGTTACCCAGCATATATATAAACTCTAACTAAACATGTTGGATGGTTTTGGACTTCTGGTGGCCTCTTGCATCCAAGTCACGGCGGCAACTCTCTCGCAGATTATTTACGTTGCTTAGCTTTATCGAAAAAAATTACGTTGCTTAGTAAACACGCTAGTACACGCCTATTATGGCGGAAACTTATCGCTGGTTGGTACTTGGCACTAGCTGCCTCTTTTTGCCATCGTTGATAACTTTGTACGTACTTGGTAGCGAACTTTTTCGCAATCCACGGACATTAAGAATAGGCCCATGCTGAGAGTCCTCCGGGAAGGCAAATCTAATCCTCCCCCTCCCTTTGCTGACACGTGTCTTAAAAAAAGCCCCCAAACCCCGTTTTTGGTGAACAACTCCCGTTTTTGCTGCACAACTTCCGCTTTTGCTGCCGTGTAGCAAAACAATTATGGACAAAAACATAACAGAAAAAGACTGGGCTCGTCAGAAACGTGGTAGCAAACATTTTATACTACTATAGCAAACACGAAGAATAATTGCAGCAAAAAAATTATGCTATTATAGTAAAAAAATTGACTTCACCGGAGACATTGTAGAAAAAGTTTATACTCCGATAGCAAAATGAAAAAACAATTATAGCAAAAAAAAGTCTTCTTTTAAAGCAATAAAGCTGAGTTCGTCGGAGACATTGCCGAAGACTAGCAAAACCAAATAACAGCTGCAGCCGAAAAATTGTGTTATTTTAGCAAAAAGTTGCTACAATTGTTTTACAAAATTTGCACCACATATCAAACAAAAAATAACTGCAGCAAATTGCGTCAGCCACCGCGCCCAGGGCGGTGTAAGCCCCGTGCCGGTCAACGCGCGAGGTAGGCGCCGGGAAGATTTTGGGCAAGGCGAAGGAGAGGAATCCGTATGTCGGTCCGTCACCCATCGCTGTCTCCCGCGTGGGTGGACGCGTGGCGAGCCCACGTGGAGGAGGACGCGCGACAGAAATCCTCCGCCTGATACAAAGCTTTTCCCTTGAGAATACGACAAAAATACGTTGGTGCATCTCTAGAGCAGAATGCATAAGTAATTAGAAGAAATTCTAATAAACAAATAGATACAGTGTACCATCTAACGATTTTGTTTCCCTTATGAGGTAAAAAGAAAATTCACAGTGTAATCTAGTAACTAATTACAGAAACACAATTTCCGTAGATTGAGACTGTGGAACAGAGGGAGTATCGACTATCAACGTGAAGCGTCTTTGTACTCCCTCCGTCTCAAATTAATTATCGCAAAATTTGATAAAAGTGGATGTTTCTAACTCTAAATTACGTCTAGATATATCTATTTTTGTCAAATTTTATGACAATTAATTTGAAACGGAGGGAGTAGGTTAACTGATCCCACTACGGAAGAGCACTACGCTGTCGTGTGCTAAAATCTTTACCGTGTGTTCTATCTCGAGCAGACGGTAAGGATTGACGCATGGCGCAGCGATAAGGAAAACACACTGTAAAAAAAAACGCATGGTAAAGGCTCCGCGTAGTACACGATAAAAAATGTGGATACGTATCACCTAGACGGACGTGTGAATGGATCAGTCACGGCAGGCATTTGCCATATGTCGGCACACGGTAAAAAATTAATTTTTATCGTGTGTCATCACACGGCATCTATGTAACATGATTTTGTTAGAGAACGACCCACTGTCACTTCTATGCCGTATGTACCTTCATGGCAAACATATAATATTTACGTGTGCGAAGACAAAATTTTATTTTTCATTTCAAACAAACTTTAATTTGCTTCATTTTCTCTTATAATTTATATTTGTATTTAGAAATTTCTAATAAATACATTTTGACTACCCTAACACAACCAAGTAAAGGGTCCACATCTCTACCATCTTTCGGCTCCGGTACTAGGGGTTAGACGTAACTTTGAATTTCTCCAGCGGGGCTAAGATTAGGTTTGATAGGTCCAAAAAGTATCTACTTTTTCAATCACTTTTCGTAGGGTCTTGTTGCAGTGACCCAGCATACCACTACATGTTGTATTACGCAAGTCGTTGATATAACACTCACAAAACACCATTCCGCAAATATTACATCCCTCAGGGCGGTACATCAGAAACATTGCGGGACTGATTGTCGTACAAACTTATATTACAAAATATAGCGTGCAGTCAAGAGGATGACCTCACGATGAGGTCACCTCATTATTGAAGTTTACAACATCAACTGAAAAGTAAATAAGTGCATACACTGGAACTCAAATGCCTATTATAGAAGTTCAAGTCCGCTCGATTCAACCTTGCTAAAGTAATGTGTTACTAGACCAGGCTAGCCCTAGTCAGACTTGGCCTCATCTGGACTAGCTCCGTACTAGATGGTGTAGCCCACCCCTTCAACTCCGCCAGAGAGATCTAGCTCCTCGTAGTAGATGTCTTCTTGGCCTCCGATGATTTTGAAGGATGTCTCCTTTAGGTTCTCATAGCCTAAGCAGGGGGTCAAACGGGAACGAATGAGCAACCAGTGTTACTCACCAAGTTCATTAAGTAAGGTGGTTAGTTTTATGCACTATCTACAGTCCTTGACTCTAAAGATTCTTGAAATAATGCAGGTTTTGAGTGAAAACGTTTCTTCAAGATATTGCTTTTATTTGGAAAACTATGTCCATCAAATCTTCACATGAGTTAGAACTTCATGGAGTTCCTTTCCTGCAGTGTTCGCAGCTTCTTCCCAGAACAAGGGGTAACATGTCACATCATTTTATACTCTGCAGAGGTGTGTTACTTTACCCATAGGCAATCAAGACCATGTTGCACAACTAGGTGATCGTTCCTGTCCATACCCACTCAGGTGTGGGGCCCGGTTGTTGATCCAAGCCAAACCATGCTTCTCCGGAAAAGATATGCCCACCCATTTCATGCCATGCAGGTTTAACCCTGATTCTACCCCTCATGATAGATATCTAAACTCCCCGGGCAGACCATCATAGACCCCAGAGTTTGTGGGAATTAAGGGATCCCACCCATGTGCATGTAGTCTCGCAAGACCTATAGCGTACGGCTATGGAATCCCGTTGACATGTGAACGGGAAAAGATCACAACTGACTTACTCACCCCATACAAAACCTATGGTCAACGCGGTATTTACGGCGCAAGAAATCTGACAGCATTAGTTTTTATCTCGTAGGTAATACTTTCCCATGCAGATGGAACCTTCCAATGACCGATTCATCTTACCATCATCTGCCCACTAAAACAGAACACTACCACTCGGGTAGTCATTCCATTAGTCATATTATTATAAAAATAAGATCATGCATTCTTTTGAGAATAACGTGGTAATGCTATAGGTTTTTGAAAATAGTTCTTAGGAAATACTTCAAAGGATATGAGCAAGTGATGAACCTGCCCGGAGACTGATAGGTAATGGAATCTGATGCTTGGTGCAGCTCCTTACTTCCTTGTTCTACAAAATATCTTCATTTTCTAGTAAGTAAAATGTTTAAAGAAAGAAATGATGCTATTATATATAATAATGATATGCATCATTTTATTTTAATTAATTAAGAAAATGTGGAATTTTTAATTATTTTAGAATATTAAATTCTATTTGATTTGATTTACTTAACTTGTTTTCATAAAAAAAGGAATATTCAATTGATAAACTTTTATTTTGAAATAATAATTTTTTTAATTATTTGGAATTTTTAATTATTTTAGAATATTAAATTCTATTTGATTTGATTTACTTAACTTGTTTTCATAAAAAAAGGAATATTCAATTGATAAAATTTTATTTTGAAATAATAAAATTAGGTGTTAAATGATATAAGTTTTTATTTATGATTAAAAGAATAAAGAATAAATTATTTTTCTTCTTTTATTAAATTTATTTGAATTATCAAAATTATTAAAAATAATAAGGAGTTGAGTTGTTAATAATTAATTTAGGGGTAATTACAATTTTAAGTAATTTTTTTGATTTGTTAACTTTTATGATTCTTTTATTTAAATTTTTATTCTTTTCTTTTAATTAAATTGATCAAAATACCATTTGGTCCCAAAACCTGATTGGTGGGTGATACGTCGAAAACGTATCTCCTTTTCTGAACACTTTTCTTATTGTTTTCCTCTAAACTTCTATGTTTTGAATACAACTAACACAGACTAACGCTGTTTTCAGCAGAATTACCTTGGTGTCTTGTTTTTGTGCAGAAAAATCAACTTTCGGGGAATTGCCCAGAAAAGACCCCATTGGTCTTTTCACATCGTTAGACCCCGAGAGCCAGAAGGGGGCCAGGAGAAGAGCCACAGGGTGACCACACCCCCTGGCACCCCCTTGGCCGCGCCAGCATAGGGTGCGGGCCACCTAGATCCCCCCTCGGACTCCCCTCCCGACTACAAATATCCTTCAACCCTAATACGCGAGGGGGTTCGAAAGTTTTCCAAAATGATGTCCGTAGCTTCGCAGCCACCCCGAACCTCGATTCGGGGATCAGAACTTCCTTTTTAGGCACCTTGCCGGGACGGGGAAGTGGAGGAGATCATCGCCATCATCATCAGCAACGCCTCTCCATCGACCATCCATGTTTCCCCCATCCATGTGTGAGTAATCCCCCGCTGTAGGCTAAAGGGGATGGTAGGGATTGAATGAGATTGTTCATGTAATAATGTCGTGATTGTTAGGGGATAGTGCCTAGTATCTTCTATTAGTGCTATTGACATTGTTGCAACTTGTTATGCTTAATGCTTGCCACTTTGGGCCCGAGTGTCATGATCTCAGATGTGAACATGTTATTGTTTCTTGATCGTACCTGCAAGTTGTTTACACATATTGTTGTCCGGAACCCGAGTCCCCGAAGTGACAGAAATTGGGACAACCGGAGGGGATGGCTGTGATGTGAGGATCACATGTGTTCACGGAGTGTTAATGCTTTGCTCCGGTGTTCTATTAAAAGGAACACCTTAATTACCAGTAGTTCCCTTGAGGCCCCACTGAAAACGGGCTGGTAGGACAAAAGATGTTGTGCAAGTTCTCATTGCGAGCACGTACGACTATTTACGGAACACATGCCGATGGTTACTTAGTTCTTGGATGCTTTATCATATTTATTTGCAATGCCCATGACTCAAACACCACTACTGTTGTTTTCATTCCACTCATGTTATTATTTCACTACTGCTGCTGCTATAAAACTGTTACTACTGATAAACCACTGCGAACAAAGTACTTTCAGGTCCAGGTGAATTGACAACTCACTTGTTAAGGCTCACAAATATTCTTTGGCTCCCCTTGTGTCGAATCAATAAATTTGGGTTTTACTTCCCTCGAAGACTGTTGCGATCCCCTATACGTGTGGGTCATCAAGGCTATTTTCTGGCGCCGTTGCCGGGGAGCATAGCTTTATTTGCAAGCTGGCCGGAGAGTATTATTATCTACTGCCATCATTCATCATGGGTAAGACTCGTGATGGAAAGTTTCCTATATTACCATCCAGTACAAGAAGAGGTACAACTGTGAACACCTCTGTTGCGATTGATTCACCGTCTGTTATGAGTAAACTGCTTACACCACCACATGCTACACATGCTACTTCTGTTGAATTTTAAAATACTTCTGATACCTTTGATGATGCTTCTACTATGCTTGATGAGAGTGGTTCTCTGGGTCCTTTATTAGATGCTACTATTGCTAAAGCTAAAAATATTGCAAACACTGGAACTCCTGATAAAAATCCCGTTACTACTGCTGTTTCACCTGAGCTTATAGAGAATCCTAGTGATGATTTTGATGGTTCCTATATTCATCTTAATGATGATCTTATTGATGAAATACATGCTACGAAGGATAAATATGTTGTTATGAGTCTTATTGAAAGTCGTGTTGTTAAATATAAATTATCTCCTGATGCTAAGTTTGCCACCTCTCCTATTAATCTTATGGATAAGGATTATGATTTCTCTCTTGATTTATCTTATATATCTATTGTTGATAAAAAAAACCTTTTTGTGGTACTGAAAATGAAAGTGCTATGAAACATATGACTGAGCTCTCCTCTTTGAGTAGTTTATTCTCTGATGATCTTACGAAATGTAGCTACTTTGTTGCTAAATATTCCCTTTCTCATTAAAAGATGGACCTAAAACTTGCTTTAACAATTTGTCTCCGAGATCTATTGATAGTTCTACTGGCTTGGTTAATGTTTTCTTTTAGAAATATTTTCCTGTTAGTGCTCAACATGCTGCTCTACAAAAAATATTTAATTTCAAGCAATTGGAAGGAGAGAAATGGCCTGTATCTTGGGCAAGGTTATGTTCTTTAGTTAGGGCTACACCTAGGCATAAGCTAGAAAATAATAAACTTCTTGATATATTCTATAATGGACTAAATGTTGAATCTAGGACATACATGGATAGTTGTGCTAGTTATGTTTTCAGGCAAAGGACTCCAGAAGAAGTTAAGGAATTAATGGCTAAAATAAGCCAATATCACGATGATTGGACTATGGTTGAGCCTGAGCCGACCCCTACTCCAGTATCAACACCAACACACACACCCAAGAAGAGGGGAATGATTGAATTAAATGATGAAGTGATGAGAGAAGCCAAGAAATCTCTTAAAGAGAGGGATATTAAATCTAAAGATGTGAATAATCTTCCACCTATAGAAGAATTATGTAAGCCAATCCCTCACTCATCCACCATTGAGGTACACTCTCTCCAATATTTTGATAGTAGAGATATTCCCTATAATAAACCTCCTGATCAATGTTTAGATGAATTCGATAATTATGTTATCAAGCAAGATAATTTTAATATGAGAGTGAAAAATCACCTAATGGAAAAATCTAGAGCTATTGATAATTTGCATGGTGTTATAGAAAGAACCTCTAATGATGTTAAAATGCTTGTTAAACATTTTCAAATGGTTCAAACTCAAATAGATCAACTTGCTAAAGTGCAAAAAGATTTGCTAGTTAATGTTTCTAAAGAAAAACATGCTTATGAAATAAGAACTAGAAGTGGTATTGCTACACAAGATCCTTTATATCCCGAGGGACACCCTAAAAGAATTGAACAAGATTCTCAGCAACATAATGATAATGTTATCCATACTAATAAGAAAAAGAAGAAGAAACATAGAACTATTGTAGAATTCTCTGAGCTTGCTAAAGATCCTAATAGTATATCTATCTCTGATGCTGAAACTGAAAGTGGTAATGAAAAGAATGATGCTTGTGATAAAGAAGAACCTGTAGCTGAACCTGATAAGCAAACTAAAACTGCGAAGTATATTTCATTGCTAATAAACATGGTAATGAGAGAGAACCTTGGGTACAAAAATCAATGCATTTTCCTAATAAGAAACACAAATCTAAGGAAGAAGAACATTATAACAAGTTTTATGAATGGATGAAACCTTTGTTCTTGAAAATTCCTTTAACTAATGTTATTAAATTGCCTCCTTATGCAAAATATATAAAATATATTGTCTCTAACAAAAAGAAGATTCCCAATGAGGAAATTTCCACTATGCTTGCTAATTACTCTTTTAATGGAAATGTTCCCGAGAAGCTTGGAGATCCTGGTATACCAACTATTCCATGTTCTATTAAAAATAATTATGTTAGAACGATTGTGTGATTTAGGAGCTAGAGTTAGTGTCATGCCTTTTACTCTCTATAAAAGAGTCCTCCTAGAAAAATTGATACCAACTGATATATCTTTGCAAATGGCTGATAAGTCTACTGCTATTCCTGTGGGTATATGTGAGGATGTTCCTGTTGAAGTTACTAATAATTGTCTCATATTATCTGACTTTGTTGTGTTGGAAATGCCCGAAGATGATAATATGTCTATTATTCTTGGGAGACCTTTTCTTAATACTGCAGGGGTTGTTATTGATTGCAATCAAGGAAAATTAACTTTTAATGTTAATGATAAAGAGCACACTAGTTATTTTCCCAAGAAGATTGATAGAAAATATGGTCTAAATTCAATTGAAAATATGAGAGCATCAAGATTGGAGAATTTTATGGTCCTATTCCAAAGCCACCTAAAGAATATGAGACTATTATGATTGGTACTATGTCTATCAAGGTTGAGGTAACATAATTATTTAGTGATTAGCAAAGTTTTGTTTCATATAAAATTATTTTGGTAGCAAGACTTGATCACCCTTGTTAACAAAATGATTTTAAATGAGGAGGATAATGTTTTCACTATGTTTCCACCTTCACATTTATGTTTTCACCAAGTTTACTTCTGTTATTACGTTGCTACATGAGTACAATCATGTTTTCCACCATCCTTATGCATGTTTTCACCACCCATACTTTTGTTTTCACCACTACCACCTTTGTTTCCTTTGAATATTCTTACATTAAAGTGTCATAGAACCTCTGTAGTGCTGGTTTTGGTTTTGTTTTCCACCTTTTCACTTTCGTTTTCGAGGTTTTTATTAATTATTAAAATTTTGGAAATACCTCAAAAATAAAGTTTCTCGAAAAATTCCAGAAAAATTATAATAAATTTTTACGTAAAAATTGTGGCAGAAAGCCACCTGGGAGGCCCCAGGCGGACCCACCAGTCAGGCACACCACAGGGTGGCGCGGCCAGCCTCCTGGTGGCGCCAACACATGGTGTGGGGCCCCTCTCTCCACTGCCAAAGTTCTCTCTCTCACCTCCCAAACTGAAAACATTTCCTGGAACCCGTGTTCTTGCTGTTCTTCCTCTGGATTTTCGATCTCCTTCTTCAGCCCATCATTTGTGCTGATATTTGGTGTGGTTGATCTCCGGTATGTGACTCCTCCGATGACCCAAGTAGATTTTTGTTTAGTGAAGTATTTCTTGAGTATTTTGGTACAGTAGGTGACAGCTTATGTGAGTTTTCATGCTTGTTTTGAGTAGAAATAATTTATTTTTGATGTATGTTTAGCTCTCATATAAGTCCCTATGGTAGTCTCCACCTTAGAGTTGCTTTAAATTAATTTTTTGTGATGATTGTTGAAAAATTTCAGAGATGGAGCACAATGTTCATCAACTAAACTAGCATGAGTTGGACTTGCATGAGGTCATGCTCGTGCACCGTGAAGAGAGGGTGTTCCCATCAATCTATCCGTGTCAGAAATTCATGAGGATTACGGAAATTTCGTAGGATTTTAACACCCTTGTGCATAATGCAGGCTTGGACTGTTTCATTGAGGATGAGCCCATCTAATATGTGAAACTAACTATGTCTGTGGTGCAGGATTTTCATTTTAAATGGTCCCCAACTAACCCAATGGTCCATTATAAAATTTACAAAAAAGATGTGAGCCTGCCTTTTAGTGTTTTTTGTGCAGCTATTAAGGTACCTGAGTTGGGGTCTTGTGAGAAGATAAGTGGTCAGCCCAAGATTTATATGGAGAGATTTTCCAAGGAAGAAGCTTCACAGTGGAGAGTGGTAAAATTCGTGAAATTCAACTCCCTGGCATTCAATACTTTGCCTACTTTATTTCTAAATGTGTGTTAGCTAGAAAAACTGCCATCAAGCTATCTGCCTATGATTTGGCGTTTATTGTAGCTGCCTTAAGATCTGATAGTTCTTATAACTTTGGAGATTTGGTTGCTTATTGTCTCTCACATAACCGTGAGAAGGGCAGATTTTGTGGAGGTCTTATTGCCTCACGCTTGCTAGCTTTGCATGGTTTGGAGCCACACCCTCTAGACTTGCAATTTCCTATAGAGAGGCTTAATCTTGTTTCCATGGTTCAACATAAGTTTCTTTGTACCCATGCTCACTTACATAATTTATCTTTTGAATTAACTTTCTACAGATGATCCGGGTGGAGAGTTGTTAAAACTATTAGGGAAGTACTTTTGTCTGCACCTCTTTTGTTTAATCTTAATAACATGAAAGGATGGGAGATTTCTGAGAGGGAGCTGGACACATATCTTGATCATCACCCCCAGCAAGGGGAGGATGCCGACGAGGGGGACGATGGTGATTTCGTCCATCCCTATGACACCACAGGGATCCCCTACCAGAACCCGGGTTATGACTATGCGCCATCTGCTTCATCTTCTTCTTGGGCGCCCGAGTACGACCACACGAGGGACGACCCGCTGTAGTGGGGATATTTCCCGCGCTTTGATTGATCTCCACTTAGGACAAAATCCTAAGCTTCGGGGGAGGTATACCGACATCATACTCATTTATATATAATGTTCGGTCGGTTCTTTGTACATCCATGTTTTCTTTTCTCTCGCTTTCTTTCATTTCTTTTGTTATTTTCGTCTCTTTCATTTCTCTTGGTTTTTATTGTTTTGTTCTTGTTTTCCAAAACACAAAAAGACCAAAAATATTTCAGTTGTTTATCTTTGTTTGCCTGTTTAGTTTCTTTATTTGGTTTGCTTTATCCTTTAAGTTGTAGTTTAATATTCAAAAAGCCAAAAATATTTTGCTTTGTTTGCTTGTTCTCTTTCTGTTCTTGTTTTAATTGAAAAACCCAAAAATATTTTTTGTTCTTCTTTGGTTTTGTAAAGTTTGCTGCAGAGTTCAACAGTCGTCCGTGAATCCATTGGAGCTTGGTTTTCATTATATATTATTCGATCCACAAGTGAAGAGCAATAATGATGATCTACGACAATTTAAGTTGTGGCGAGAGGCTGGTATGAACTCTATTTGCTTTCATTTTTGTACATATATCAATCTATGTGAGCATGCTTATTTTGTTCATATAAATATATGTGACTTAATGGCTGCTTAATAATTCATGCTCTCTCAATGTTGTTCCAATTCATTAATAGTAAATGACCTGTCGTATAAACATTTGTTCGCATTGTTCCATTCGTAGAAGGACATGATATTGTGGTAGCCTCCTCTGACTGTTTCATTTTAATCGACTTGTCACATGCTCACGCATTCTAAGACTGAAAACAAAAAGTCAATAAGCCTCGATGATTTATTTTTCCTCTGAGTTCTAGTATCAATTTTGTGCCTTAGTTAACTTTACTTTGTCGCAAACATAATTATGATAGTTGTTGCTCTCTTGATGGTCGCTTCCTGTCTATTTGCTAGCATTCACCTATACTGAGTATGAGCTCTACTCGTGCATCCAACTCCCTAAACCAAAGTCTTCCAAATGTTTCCACCATATCTTCCTATATGTGGTATTTAACCGCCACTCCAAGTAAATTGCTCATGTTCTACCTTTAAAACCTGCTAAAAATTATTCCTGTTTTGTGCCCCTGTTTTAGCTCATGAGGACTTAAATAGAGAATATTTATCTCACTTGTTGATTGGATTTCACACCCTGAACTAGTGGCTTCATCCGCTTATCCAAATGATAGAAGAGCTGGCAGCGGGGTACCGAGCCCCAAATTAATACACACAAATTCTCTTCACTCTTTTTGCCCCTGATTTATCAGTCAAAGCATAATTGTGTACACAAAAGAGAAAGAGGGATGACCTTCTACCCAGATGCGTCCTTCACATGGGAGCCGCTCTTGTGAATCCACTTGGCTTGTGACATACTGTATTGTCTATTTACCATTCGTTGACATAAGCATACACCTCTCTCAAAATGTTTTCAATACCTCTGTTTAATAAAATAAAAATCTCTAGCACATGAGTGATCCATGGTTCCCTTTGCGAAGGGCCTTTCTTTTACTTTTATGTTGAGTCTCCGCCATATTCTTTGATCACTTTCTTGAGAGCACAATGGTCATTCTTAGTGTGATGTGTTTGTCCCAAAGTACGGTTGATTGTGGTATAACTTTGATACTTGTATCTTTGATATCTTTACTTCTAGTCTTCCCTTGAACTTCAGAGGTGCCCTGACATTTATGTTTTGCCCCACACTTAAGGACAAGCGAGATACCACTTTATTAGATCCTTTTATGAATATTACAATCTTGCAAATAGTTATGCTTCATGTTGTTTATTATTAATATGTTGTTATCTCTTCATGTTTGCATAGCTATTAAGTGACAGTATCTTGCATGTATCTTATCATGAGCATAATTAAGTATTTAATCATATAGTGAGTATATTTGCATCATATGAAACAAATGTGTTCGTAAAAGTCTTTTATCGCACTCAGTTGTCACTAAACTAGAAGATACCCCGCGCGTTGCTACGGCGATTTCTTTAGAAACTATAATTGATCATAGTATATATATATTAAATTATTAATATGAATAATTGGATGGTTTAAGAAATGCGTGATGTTTAAACAAAAATTTATACGAGATGTGATACATTATTTTTTCCAAATAAATATGCAAAATTAAATTGATCATAGTATATACATATTTTAAACTATTAATGTACATAATTGGATGGTTTAAGAAATGGGTGATGTGTAATTTGCATTTAGTGATTAATAAATATCATATGACATGGACAATTGATTGGCTAGGGGAATGGATGATGTGGATAGCTTGCATGTTGAGATAGAAAATTCATTAATGCATGTTAGTGGGGTTTTGCTTTATAAGAAGTATAGATTGCTTGGGGACAAGCAATAAGCTAAGCTTGGGGGGAGTTGATACGTATCTCCTTTTCCGAACACTTTTCTTATTGTTTTCCTCTAAACTTGTGTGTTTTGAATACAACTAACACGGACTAACGCTGTTTTCAGCAGAATTACCTTGGTGTCTTGTTTTTGTGCAGAAAAATCAACTTTCGAGAAATTGCCCAGAAAAGACCCCATTGGTGTTTTCACACCGGAAAACCCCGAGAGCGAGAAGGGGGCCAGGAGAAGAGCCACAGGGTGGCCACACCTCCCCTTGCGCGCCCCCTTGGCCGCGTCAGCATAGGGTGTGGGCCACCAGAGCCCCCCTCGGACTCCCATTTCGACTACAAATAGCCTTCAACCCTAGAACGCGAGGGGGTTCGAAATTTTTCCAGAAAGAAGTCCGTAGCTCCACCGCCACCCCGAACCTTAATTCTGGGATCAGAAGTTCCTGTTCTGGCACCCTGCCGGGATGGGGAAGTGGAGGAGATCATCGCCATTGTCATCACCAACGCTTCTCCATCGACTATCCATGTTTCCCCCATCCATGTGTGAGTAATCCCCCGCTGTAGGCTGAAGGGGATGGTAGGGTTTGAAGGGGTCGTCACATAGAAAACAAAAATTTTCCTACGCGAGAGAAACCTGAAAGGCCAAGACCTAATCTAGGAGATGAAGTGCAATGGGCAAAGAGAGGGTTAAGGATAACACATACCCTCGAAGACACAAAGCGTTACGAGATCAAATCTCGTTGTTGGCGTAGTCGTACTCACACCGATCCCGATAGCGAGAAGATGTGCACCGCAATCCGGCGGTGCCTCCGTGATCGGTCACACGTACGGTTGATGACGACCTCCGTTCCCTCGATCCAGTGGGGCGCGGAAGTAGAGGATCCCTTGGAACTCCAGCAGCACGACGACGTGGTGGTGGTGAAGAATCCCACGGTCAGGGCTTCGCCAAGCCAGAAACCATGGAATTGAGCAGCGGGTGAAGTGGAAGGGAGGTGGGACAAGTGTGTGGAGAAGAGGAGCTCGCACCCTCCTTTTATAGGGGAGGGGGAGGCAGCCCAAGAGGGGGTGCGGCCAGCCATGGTGGTTCCCCCACCTCTTCCCTCTTCATGTGAGTGGAAACTCCACTCACACCCACTCATGCTCCCAATATTTCCAAGTGGAAAATCCAAAGGTTTTCCTTTAATAAATAAATAAAACATTTTTATTTCTTTATTATATTTGTTAATTCCATGAAGAAACATTTGCATATAGCACCTCGAATCATTTTTTAATTCTCTTACCAACCATTCGACGAAAAATTCCTTGAACTATTTCAATTTTCCCCGAAACAATTTCGGTGCTGAGCAAAATATTCTTCGATATTCCGTATCCTCTCAAATGCGTCATCGAACCTTAAGTGTGTCACCCTACGGTTCACGAATAAGATAGACATTATGGAGAATCCTCTCTGATCAATAATCAACAGCGGGATCTGGAGATCTGTGATGACTCCTATATAATCAAGGATGACTCTCGTGATCGTGTGAACCAACAATGTCGTGAACTATTCCCTTTGTCTCGCGATATTTTACTTGTCCGAGATTTTATCATTGGTATCAACCATACCTTGTTCAATCTCGTTACCGGCAAGTACTCTTTTCTCGTTCCCATGATATAACATCCTTGTGATCATATCACGTGATTGCAAGCGGTGTCGATGTGATATCACCGAGAGGGCCCAGAGTATATCTCTCCGTCATTTTGGATGGACAAATCCCACTCTTGATCCATGATCCTCAACTAATACTTTCCGAATACCTAAGGGCACCTTTATAGTCACTCTGTTACGGTGTGATGTTTGATGACATCAAAGCACCCTTCCGGTATCAGTGATTGACATGATCTCATGGTCTAAGGAATAAGTTACTTCGTATGTTTGATATAATAATGTAAACTTAATGACTTGATCGCATTGCTATATGCACTTTGGGTATATGTTCATCACATCATTCTTCTAATGACATGACCCCATTGTTAACAACATCCAATGTTCATGATTAGGAAACCTTGGTCATCTATTAATCAACAAGGTAGCTAAAAGAGAGGCTTTACTAGGAACCATTGTTTGTTTATTAAACACACATGTATAAACGTTTCCGGTTAATACAATTCTAGCATGAGAAATAAACATTCATCATAAACAAGGAATAAGATAATAACCATTTTGTTATTGCCTCTCGGGCATATTCCCTTCAGTCTCCCACTTGCACTAGAGTCAATAATCTAGTCTGTAAGCACTTAACACATATGGCGTTCCAGTGTTATTACCATGCTTCGCATGTGGTAAACATCATCAAAAAGATCTGAACTGTTCAGGTCCTATTGTATTTGCATGTTCTTTGCGTCTATACGCATCACTCATTCTCTAATGAGATGGCTTTGTATATATATGTCCAATCGGTGAAACCTTAATTCCTCAGCTTAAGCCGATGTCACTAACATTGTGAAAATGTAGCTTCATAGTGTTAGCATTGTTGGAAATTCACCAAGTTGTGGTGATACCTTAATTCCTCAGCTTAAACTAATGTTACTAACATTGTGAAAATGTAGCTTCATAGTGTCAGCATTCTTGGAAATTCACCAAGTTCAATAAAGAACTTCTTGAAACAAAATACGCTTATTATGATTTTGTTGTCAATACAACGATATACTTAGCCTTTGTTGTAGTATCTGCCACAATATTTTAATTTTGAAACTCTTTCAAATCCAGCATGGAACTTTCTTCCATCCTATTGTGCTACCCTTCTTCACATATTTTAATTGAGATAAAATTACTTGATTAAATGACAAGACTATTAGTGTAACATATTACAACTAATATTTTGTCATTACTACATAGGAAAACACATCCTTAGCATTTCTCAAATGACACAAGTATCTCTCCCACTGTTGTCTAATCATCATATGAATTATCCTGCTATAACATTTTATAGCATAAGGCTCATCTGGTTGTGTACATACCATGGAAACATGACTTCGAAATCACAATTTCAATGATGCTCATCATGTGTCAAAACACTTGAATCTTGCTCAATTATTTTCCATGTGACAAGAACTCCTTCTTGTCATTTTGATATTGACTTACTTCAATATTTCATCTATGTAATTTGGCTTCAATCATATCAGGCGCTTCAATCCATCTTTTATAGATATCGATGCCCAATATCTTCTAAGCCTTTTATCAATATGAAAATCTTAACCGTGTTAATTTAAAATACATATCTTCCAATCCACCATATGTCATCTACATAAAGCATTGGAAATATGTCACAACGCTCCCACTTAATTTCTTGTAACTTTACAAGCATCTTTATCGTTCATGATGGAATCAAACTATTTTGATAACTTCATTAAGTTAAATATTTCAACTTCGTTATGCTCACTTAAACCATTGAAGTGTGCATACCTTTCTAGCAACCTTTTCAATTTTACAAAACTCTCAGACAGTGTCAAGTACACATCTTTGATCAAACTTTTTTCGAGAGGAGAGTTGGTTTTGTTATTCAACTGCCATATCATAATATGTAACTTTTGCTAGAACTATCCGCAAAGACTAAAGCATCACTACGGAAGATAAAAATCCTGTAGTAGTCAACTCTTTGAACTTCGTCGAAAACAACTTTTCGATAAGTCCAACTTTCAAAGGATGTAAAAATCCATGTTTTTGTCGCTATATAGACCCTTTTGCTATCGTTAGGCATTATGCCTATCGAAAGGACTACCAAGTCACATACTTGATATTCATACAAGGATACTATGGCGGATATAATGACTCATAGTCAATTTTACGAAGTTAGGGCCCATCATTTGCTTCCTTTATAAGGTCCAGGTCCTTCTGTTGTCAAATCAACACTTTACTCTTAAACCACAAGTTGGTCTAAGTAAAAAGTTTTAGGACTTTTGTGGTTCAGTTCGTAAACTCATTTGAAGTATCTACAACATTTGTAGTGTCTTCTACTTAGTCAAAATAGGAAACCCCGGAACAACTTCCAGTGCTGCGCTACTCTTGACATGATAACAAAAATTCTCTAATCTTGTTGAGTTTATACTGTCCTCCCACTCACTTGTTTTGCAAGAACTACTTTCTCGAGAAATCAACCCTTTCTGACAAACAACATTTGTCTTTGGTCGGTGATAGGAGAAATACCCAATGTATTTTTTAGGATAACCTTATAAACATATATTTATCCCATTTTGGTTGTAAACATTTTACACATGCTATGCATACCAAAACTTAAGAAAATGACAATTCGGGTCACTACCCAAACCATATCTTATATGTTGTCAATTTCAACGGATAATGATGGTGCTCTTTTCAGTGAAAAAGCGGTTGTCCATAATGTATAAACTACAAAATTATAATGGCATTTTTATTTATCTTACCATGTCAAACAAGGTTTGATTTTGTCTCTCGAACGCTCCAAATTAATGTGGGGTAATTCGAGTAATATAAGTTGTAGAACAATTCTGCAACTTCTCAGATGTTTTGCTAAACTTGTAACTCAAACTTTATCCTTTATGATCCAATCATAAATACTTGATTATATTGTTACAATGATTTTTACTTCATATTAACAACCATTTGAACCAATTCAAAATGTCAAAATCCGTTCTCTTTAAATAGATATACTCACATATCTACTCAAATCATCGACATAATTTTATGAAGGAAAAATTAATCCACCATACATGACTACACATAATGGACTATATACATCAATATGTATAATCTCCACTAAATTAGTCGTCCATTTTACTTTGGCCTATGAACGGAATTCTAGTCATCTTTTGGAAGAGGTCTCACAAGCGTCAATTTATTCAAAACAAAATGAGTCCGGAAGACCATCAATATGGAGTTCCTTCATGTTTTCCTTTCCGATATGAAGTAAAATGGTGGTGTCACAATTTAAGTGAAACTCTTTTACGTCTTGCAACGTTTAGCACTTAGTTTTATAGATGTTTACTTTACCAACATGATTTATATTAACATATCCATCAATTGTGGAATATGGTCACAGTTTGAACAATCTCATTTGTTCTCACAAAAGACCAGAACAAAATAACAACTTATTAAGTTCTTAAAATAAATCTTGAATGTTTGATTCGATACGACAATTAACACAATAACACTTTATTACTATTCTTGTCATAATCGATTCCACATCTTTTACTAGTTCCTTTTAGGGCCTTGTATTTCTTGCATTGTGTTGCTTTGTATGACAACTCATACCAACCAATGTGGTATCAAAATACCCAAAAAATACTTTGTTAACTAGTAATACATCTATAACTTGTATATCAAGCATATACTCCTGAGCTGGACTTTTCCAGTTATCTTTTTTTTCTGCCATATATATTTTTGTAATTCTATTTTCAATATTCTCTTTCCTTTATAGAAGAATCATTCAACATCAAACAATGCTAGTCGTTCTATCACATTTTCCTGGGCGTGTTAGTCATATACTATCACCCATTGGGTCATAGTTTAAGTTTGATTGTTCTACTAATATCACCATATTAATAGTATTCTTCCAGATTCCACTCTTAGCAATCTCCAAGCAAGGTAAACTATTTTTACCCATACTTTTAATCCATCCCATCATAACAATTTTATGATTAAGCTACTATAGCTCGAAGGAAGGAATTTAGAGGAGAATGCTTAGCGCCCAATATCTTGGAATATTCAAACTCCTAGCGTCTTCAGTCATTGCATATATGAAAATAATATAAGCAAACATTGTTACGCTAAATTATACTCATTCCACAAATAAGTTTCTAGATATCAATATATCTTTCACTTGATTGTTTCTGAAAACAATTCTTTTCAGTTCCTAAATCACCTTGATCAACAAAACATTATTTTGAAGATAAAGTAATATGGAAGCAACCATGACTCTGGATTCTAAGTAGGAATTGGTTGCTCTCTAGATCAATCAATCATTAATCATATGGAGCTAGGTAGGAAATACCGAAAATCTACAATAGGACTCAATTTAAAATTTCACTAATACGCTACCAATCTTAAATGATTTTTTACCAGATCATAACAGTTATATCTCAATTCACAATCTAAGTGTAAGGTAGTTATGTGGATGCCAATGAATACTACAATTTGTGCAAATTCACTTTGATCGGTTGTTCATGATAAATAAGTTCAAGCTAATTCAAAATTATGCCATGAACTCCCACTCAAAAACAACATCCCTCTGAGTCGTCTTTAGTGATTACACGAACCAAATTCACTACACCGAAATCGATCATCACGTGAGATGATGTAGCTTCAAAGGCGAACATCGACATGTTCATCATATCATCAATATGACTCATGCTTTACCTTTCGGTTACGTGTTCCGAGGCCATGTATGTACATGCTAGGCTCGCCAAGTAGAACCGTAGTATTGCGTGTGTTTCAAGGCCATGTCTGTACATGCTAGGCTTGAAAACACCCGTTGTATGCGAACGTTGAGTCTGTCACACCCGATCATCACGTGGTGTCTCAAAACGACGAACTTTATTAACGGTGCATACTTAAGGAAGAACACATTATTATCTTGATATTAAGTGAGAGGGATCATCTTATAATGCTACCATGGCTATCTAAGCAAAACAAGATGCATAAAAGGATTAACATCACATAAATCACATGTAAGGATAACGTGATATGATATGATCCTCCTTGCACTTCATCTCCACCATGTGCATTATGGTATGATCTCCATCATTGCACCGGCGTGGTACCAAGTACCATGGCACCCCAATCTTGATTGTAATCCGGCGGTGCCTCCGTGATCGGTCACACGTACGGTTGATGACGACCTCCGTTCCCTCCATCCAGTGCGGCGCGGAAGTAGAGGATCCCTCGGAACTCCAGCAACACGGCGACGTGGTGGTGGTTAAGAAACCCACGGTCAGGGCTTCGCCAAGCCGGAAACCATGGAATTGAGCAGCGGGTGAAGTGGAAGGAAGGTGGGACAAGTGTGTGTGGAGAAGATGAGCTCTCACCCTCCTTTTATAGGGGAGGGGGAGGCAGCCCAATAGGGGGTGCGGCCAGCCATGGTGGCGCCCCCACCTCTTCCCTCTTCATGTGAGTGGAAGCTCCACTCACACCCACTCATGCTCCTATTATTTCCCACTTGGAAAATCCAAAGGTTTTCCTTTAATAAATAAATAAAACATTTTTATTTCTTTATTTATATTTGTTAATTCCATTAACAAACATTTGCATATAGCACCTCGAATCATTTGTTAATTCTATTAACAACCATTCGAAGAAAAACCCCTTGAACTATTTCAATTTTCCTCGAAAAAATTTCGGTGCTGCCCAAGATATTCTTCGATATTCCGTATCGTCTCAAACGCGTCATCGAACCTTAAGTGTGTCACCCTACGGTTCACGAATAAGATAGACATGATCGAGACTCCTCTCCGATCAATAATCAACAGCGGGATCTGGAGATCCGTGATGACTCCTATATATTCAACGATGACTCTCGTGATCGTGTGAACCAACAACGTCGTGAAGTATTCCCTTTGTCTCGCGATATTTTACTTGTCCGAGATTCGGTCAATGGTATCAACCATACCTTGTTCAATCTCGTTACCGACAAGTAATCTTTTCTTGTTCCCATGATATAACATCCTTGTGATCATATCACGTGCTTGCAAGCGGTGTCGATGTGATATCACCGAGAGGGCCCAGAGTATATCTCTCCGTCATTTTGGATGGATAAATCCCACTCTTGATCCATGATCCTCAACTAATACTTTCCGAATACCTAACGACACCTTTGTGGTCACCCTGTTATGGTGTGAACGTTTGATGACATCAAAGCACCCTGCCGGTATCAGTGATTGACATGATCTCATGGTCTAAGGAATAAGTTACTTCGTATGTTTGATATAACAATGTAAACTTAATGACTTGATCGCATTGCTATATTCACTTTGGGTATATGTTCATCACATCATTCTTCTAATGACATGACCCCGTTGTTAACAACATACAATGTTCATGATCAGGAAACCTTGATCATATATTAATCAACGAGCTAGTTAAAAGAGAGGCTTTACTAGGAACCATTGTTTGTTTATTGAACACACATGTATCAACGTTTCCGGTTAATACAATTCTAGCATGAGAAATAAACATTCATCATAAACAAGGAATAATATAATAACCATTTTATTATTGCCTCTCGGGCATATTCCCTTCAGGGATTGGATGAGATCGTTCATGTAATAATGTCGTGATTGTTAGGGCATAGTGCCTAGTATCTTCTATTAGTGCTATTGACATTGTTGCAACTTGTTATGCTTAATGCTTGCCACTTTGGGCCCGAGTGCCATGATCTCAGATCTGAACATGTTATTGAATCACGATGATAATTATTGTTTCTTTATCATACCTGCAAGTCGTTTACACATATTGTTGTCCGGAACCCGAGGCCCCGAAGGACAGAAATTGGGACAACCGGAGGGGATGGCTGTGATGTGAGGATCACATGTGTTCACGGAGTGTTAATGCTTTGCTCCGGTGTTCTATTAAAAGGAACACCTTAATCACCAGTAGCTCCCTTGAGGCCCCGCTGAAAACGGGATGGTAGGACAAAAGATGTTGTGCAAGTGATGGCTCCCAAGTGCAGGAGATCAATCGTAGTCTTCGATGGTAAGTATTACCCAAATTTGTAGTTCGACTCAGTGGGAACACAAGAATACCGGTGAGACTTTAGCAATTGGGACGTCACTCCCAACCACACCTGTGTATCAACAAACTTGCAGCGAGAGTGGTGAGTGTAATAATGCAGTGAAAGTAAACAAACAGAAAGTAAATGGAGAGCAAGTGTTTTCCCAGTTTTCACCGGAAAAGAGTGAAAGTAAACCAGAGACTAAAACGCAGGCATGAGGTGACAGCGGGGTGTTGCATGGATAAGATTGATCATGTAATAATGTTTTGCTAGCAGCGGGGCCTTTCTCTATCTCAGTTTTATGTACTTGTGTGTTCCGTAAATTATTGTGCGTACTAACCAAGAGAATTTGCACAAAGCCTATTGTCCTACATGCCCATTTCACCGGGGCCAATTTGGAACTGCAGGTAATTAAGGTCTACCCTTTCGAATAGCCCGGACCAACGCATTAACACTCCATGAACACACATAATCATCAAACTAGAACATATCCCCCTTGTTTTCCCTAGGTGTCACTTTAGGGTTCGCAGGTTCAACATAATACCAGGTAATACACATTGCAGATAGATACCAAACTCAAATATATGATGTAGCAATGTAAGTTCAGTACTGAAACCATGCCACTTGGGCCCTAGTAACAAGCATTAAGCCTAGCAATAGTGCATCAACATAAGACATAAGAATTCTCAAGACAAAACCCTAGATCCCGCATACCGGGTAGCAATTACATGATCAATCTCATCCAAAACCCCTCACACCTAACATGCCTACATCAACTACTCACACATGGAGGGGGTGATGGAGCTTATGGTTGATGGAGATGATGGTGGTGATGATGATGGTGGCAAAGCCCCTCGAATTCCACCTTCGGGGGTGAAATCCCGGATCAATCTGACTCCAAAATCGAAGATCGTGGTGGCGGCGGCGCTCCGTTTCGCGAAAAGCCCTCCCTTTCGAAACCCGTCAGTTTCTCGTATATATGGAGGGGTACGTCGAAGACCTAGCCGGAGTGGGCCATCTGGGCCCAAAAGGGGTGACCCCACGCGGCCAAGGAATTTGGCCGCGTGTGGGGCCCCTTTTGGCCCTCGGGTGGCCGCCTGGCCCCATCTGGTGCTCATTCCCCTTCTTTTCCATAAAAAGTTACGTGGTTTTCGTCCCCTGTGAAAAGTCCCGCAAAAATAGACGGAAAGAAGACTTTTGCTAAAAACAGCGTCAAATTTTGCAGATTTATTCAATTATGGGGGGACTCCGGAGAGAAATACGATGCAAAGTGCTTGGAAAAGTAGATGCATTTTGGGTGCATCAACTCCCCCAAGCTTAGCTCGTTGTTTGTCCTCGAACAACTCAAACGCAGTGCAGAAGCGATAAAAACTTTGGCAAGAACTCTGCATTGCATATGCATCATCAATTAATACTAGCAAATACTCAAGACATGATTCCTGTAACAAGTAGCAAAATAATAGCAAGTGTGCATCTACTCAGTGTTGAAGCATATATACTTGTTGCAATAGAAATAACATGAAGTGTTAATACTTGAATGAGTTTGCTCAATTGTAGACATAAACAAAGGCTTGTGCATCGCTGATGATTGAGTCATATCAAGATTTTTGAGATCTCTGATTCTTTCATATGTTGACAAGTAAAATCATTGTGCTTACTACCTTGCTCTCAGTTTTGCTAAAGCATTAATTTTTCATTTTGATTCTTATGCTTGACAAACTACAAGTTGAAAGCCTCATACCCCTTAAAAGCGAAGTCCCGCACCATGATTACTCAACTCTAGATTCCTAATAAGCCTTGTACGATCATTGTAAGTATTAATGACATCATAGAGAGCAGCAATTGGGGTACCTCTTGCCCCATGACATGGAAACCAGCCCATGTCAAAATGGCAAGACAAAGACATGGATTGGACTCATTATCCTTTTTTATTTCATTCACTATATGCATAGCTTCTTATTTTATTATAGGATATGTTGCGGAGTCCATTCTAGCTGTAAGTAAATTTCCACCATGATATCGCATGGCTTGGGTTAGCGGCCCAATGCGTCTCTCTAATCATATATACTTACTCATCAAGACTTACTATTCCTCTACCTCATTTCGGCATGACAGGCATCCACAGTTAAAAGAACATGATATCAACTTGAATATAGAATTCTTAGTGCAGCGTTGAAAGTTTTCCATTTGATACACATTTAGACTAACCCCCAACCATAAGTTCGTCAAGCATAAGACTCCACTTTTATCATTCATGAAATTTTCTCTTTTAATTCTTTCCTTGGTTGGCAAGTTCAGTAAGCAAAATGGGATGCATAAACCTTTTCTTAAGGCTACAATTATTCAATCCATCAGCCAAGTAATGACACTAAACAATAATTCAGTTGCATCAAAATATATTCTACTAAACCATGGAGAAGATAAACAATGTCTATTATGTCACTAAGTGTTAAGGGAATCATAAGGTGTGCACTTGCTGTTATTAAAAAAGCATACATAAGCACGGCAAAGGTGTCATACATTTCATCCCTTCAAGCACATTATCATATCATTGTTGTTCTCCTCTCCCCACTTGAACTGCTCAATAAAAACTCAAATCTTGCTATAAAAAGTTACTGCATTCAGCAAGTTGTTTACCTACCTAAACACCTCAAACGTTTCTCATGTTTTACAGAGATGAAGGCCATAAAAAGTTGCAGTAGTGATTAAATTTTCAGCTCAAACAGAGCCACAAGTAAAGATTAAAGCATATAACAGTGAACATATTTCAGCAATTCCTGCAGCTCCGTATTTATACTAAACTCAAGAAAACAAAAATCTTTTTGTGGTTTTTGATTTTTAGAAACATAATGTAAATAACCAGAAGTAAACTAGCTAACAAATAACAAAATTATTTTTGTGTTTTTCAGATTTAAAGAAAATAAAACAACAAATAACATGCAAGTGATATAACACAACGAATGAGGAGGGAGAGAAATACTCCCCCAAGCTTGTGATCAAGCTAGTATCCTGGGTGGTAATCATTTCCACCACTCAACGAACCTCCCTGGAAGAAGGATGGATCCTGCCATGCCTGTGCTCCAAGGTGTGGTTCAGGGAAGCCCCAAGGATATGCCATAGGCGCCTGGTATTGGGGCTCCTCCTGTTGTTGCTCTTCTTGTTGTGGCTCTTCTTGCACAGTCCACTATGTCTCCCTGTCAAACAAGTCAACACAAGGGAGCCTAACAGACACAATGTGCCCATTAGAATCCTTATAGCAATATGAAAAATATTCTATCTCAGCCCTGCTCATATCCATGCGAAAAAGTAAACCAAAATCCAGCAGTCGAGACTCATTTACCATGGTACCCAAGTTATCATTAAAACCTCGTTCTGCCATAATGTATTCATGGATTAAAGTGGCAATGGAACCAACATATAAAGGAGTTTTATCCGTGCCATTCCTATTCACAGCTAAATGCAAAGTTCTAGCAAGTATGGTTCCCAGGTTATATATAGGTGTTGTATTTTCCATTGCACATTTTAATAAATAGATCATACGACCAGTGCAAGCAAAAGTGTTATCCCTAGCAAGGAATCCTCTAGCAAGAAACAATGCAAAATATCTAAGGCCTGGGTGTTGGATGCATGTGAGCTTGCCTCTATTCATTCTTTCAGGAATATTTTTAGCAATGCTACGCCAGAATGTGACAAGTTTTTCTCTAGAATCAGCATATGTTTCATCCCATAACCCCGTAGTTGGTACACGTATAGCCTTACAGAATTCCTCTAATGACATGACTAAACGCTGCCCCCTCATTGTAAATTTAATGACAAAAGTAGCTGGAGGAGGGTTCTTAGACTTACTTTTCCGGTGCACCACCGGTCCCTCAAACCTGAATGTAGAGAGAAATTCCCTTGACAGTTCCACATATGTGTTGCGTGGATGGCGTGAGAACTCAAGCAGCCCCGTAGGTGCAGCAAAGGTTTGGAAATCTTCAGCAATCCCCCAATGTTCAAGAACTTCGGGGTCTTGGCATCTTGTGGTATGGACACGCAGATTTTCACCTGCAAAAACCAATTCATCCTCCCATAACTGATTATCATCATGATTGTTGGACACCCTCGATTCTCTTCTCCTTGTCCTTGAGGACATCCCAAGCAATGCCTTTCCCTTGTTCAGCATGTTACCTTGCTGTACCAAAATAAAATTCAACAAAAATTAAATTGTATCACTCTAAAACATTGCTCAGGCATCCATAACTAGTCATCTAATCAATATCATGCATCCATATCAACTAGAAAACTTAAATTCATGGAGTTATTAGACATAATAGGTGACACCTAGTGTAGCAAAATACTTCATACACAAAGCATGGGAGCAAAAAGTAATTGGATGAGTGAAGGAGTTACATACCAAGGAGTGATTCCATCAAACAGATTTGAAAAATCTGCCTCAAATGTGGAGATCGAGGATTGACAGAGAAACAGAGCACGGGAAAAATGGAGGAGATGAACTGGGGTTAGTTTTCGGTCGAAAGGGAGCAGATGAGCATTGGATGGGCCCCAGCATCCACTTGTGGCAAAAAATGGGGTATCCCACGCGGCCAAGGAATCTGGCCGCGTGGAGGTACCTATTTTGGCCCCTGGTGGCCTGTTGGTGCTCCCCCACTGGCTGCTGGTCCCTTCGGGCAAAAAACTGACCCCCTAATTTTTCTGGAATTTTACGTGAAACTTTACTACAGAGAATTTCTACAACTTCATATTCTGTGATTTTTTATTCTAATTTTTTAATACTATGTCTATGTCTCACAATTTTAAAGCAAATAACATAAAAAAATGCAATTTAAATGTTTGTGAATCATGCCTTTATCATTTCCACATTAGTAATGAGGTTGATCAGGTCTCATTAGCAACATGTAAAGAATATAGCTCACGATTCTTATTATTACTTATTATAAAACAATAAATCAAGTTACCACATATTTGATTGGAATGGTCCCAATCATCAATATTTCATACCTTGGTGCTGGAGGTGGTATAGGTATTTCAATGCTACCAATCTTAATGGAATTTATTTGTATAGCATTCACACTTGTGCTCATACTTGTAACATGTTTCTTCTTGGGAAAATAAATAGTGTGCTCTTTGCCTTTAACATTAAATGTCACTTTGCTCTCAGTGCAATTTATCACAGCTCCTGCAGTATTCAAAAAAGGTCTACCAAGAATAATAGATAGATTATCATCTTCAGGCATTTCTAATATAATAAAATCAGTAGGTATCAACTCATTAGCAATAGAGATGGGAACATCCTCACATATTCCTATAGGTACAGCAGTTGTTTTATCAGCCATTTGTAAAGATATTTCTGTTGGAACTAGTTTGTTCAAATTAAGCTTCTTATATAGTGAGAAAGGCATAACACTAACACCAGCTCCTAAATCACATAATGCATATTTCACATAGGCTTCTTTAATTTTGCTAGGAATACCAGGATCTCCACGTTTTTCAGGCAATTTTCCTTTAAATGAATAATCAGCAAGCATAGCAGTAATAGCATCAGTAGGTATCTTTCTTTTATTAGTGACAATATCTTTCATGTATTTTGAATATGTAGGATTCTTAATAGCATCAATAAGTGGAATCTCTAATTTCATATTCTTAATCATATCATAAAATTGCCCATACCTCTCTTCATCTTTTGTTTTTGATACCTCTTGGGGATATGGAATGGGTCTTTGTACCCATGGATCCCTTTCTTTACCTTTATCTTTATCTTTATTTGCTTTCTTCTTCTAATTGGTCGTCTCAATAGGAGGCTGAGGATCCTCCTTACCAGCAGCTTCTTCATTATTATCATCATGTTGTTCAATATTAGGTGGAGATGATTCTTCTTCTTCATTATTATCATCCTCAGTTTCAGCATCAGAAATAGAAATATCCTTGTCTTGCTCATTGGAGTCATCATCATGCTCATTTTCATTGGGAGATTTTCCTGCAAAAGATTTATCTTTAAGAGCAACTTGCTCTTTTCTTTTAGGATGATCATCAGGATAATCAGGATCCTGGGTGCTTGCACCTCCCCTTGTATTAACTCCACATAATTGTTTTTGTTTATTCAGATTTTCATACAATTGATTTTGTAAAGAAATCATTTGCTCAACTTGATTGTTCATCATTTCACAATGTTTAACAATTCTTTTAACTTCCCCTACACTAGCATTTAAATTTTCACGGAGGAAATTAATTTTATTATGGTTTTCCATGATAGTCATTCTAATTTTACGCTCCTCAGGATTATCATGATAAGCAAAATTGTTAACATAAGAGACATCAACAGGAGGTGTTACCTCCTCATTACCTTCCATAGGGAGTATAGAGTTCACTTGAATTGGAAAGCATGGTTCATCAGTAGGAAGTTTAATACCCATTTCAGATAATTCCTTGAGATGAGAGGTTTTAATTCCCTTCTCTTTAATATCCTTGGAAGCTTCAGCCATTGTTTCTTGGTTCAATTGGAGTATACCTCCTTTCTTCTCTGGGAGTGTCTCATTTTTATCTATCTCCTAAATGTTCCAATCAGCTTCATTCTCGAGAATAGACTCCAGTAATTCAATTGCTTCATCAACACTTCTGTCCCTAAAGATATTTCCTTCAATACTATCAAGGTAGTCTCTTGTTTCCCCCATTATTCCATTATAGAATATATCAAGCAATTCATGAGGTTTAAAACCATGACCAGGACATTTCTTACACATTTTACCAAATCTCCCCCAAGCTTGGGCTAGACTCTCTTTCTTATCTTGTTTAAAATTTCCAATTTCAAAAGTTAATGCATGTATCCTTTTAGTAGGAAAATATTTATTGAAAAACAATTGCAAGCATTCTTCCTTACTAGTAATACATGCAGGTCCTAAACGATTATACCAAACTCTAGCATCTTCACCCAAAGAAAAAGGAAACAATTTTAAGAATCAATAATGTTGACGGATTTCATCATTTCCAAATGTAGTAGATAAAGCAGGCAATTCAGCAATATGATCAAGAGGAGACTCCTCAACCTTTCCACAGAATCTAGACTTCTCAACTATCTCAATTATCTCAGGATTAACATTGAATTCATAATCTTTATCTCTAATTCTAATAGCTGGGCCACACAAATTCCTAGTAGCAGCAAAACAGTTTCCAAGAGATGCATCATCATAAATAGAGAGTTTATCAAGTTTTGTATAATCAGGTGATATAAAGGCCTCAATAAATGCTTCTTCTTCTTCTTCAGAAGAGGCCCCATATTCATACTCTCTACGAGTCTCATTTCTTTCTAGCTCAAGTTCTACATTTTCATCTACAGAAGATTCAGGAATTGCAGTTGTTTCAGGTGTTTCATTTGCTTCAGGTGTTTCAATAGTTTCAGAAATTTCAGAAGCTAATTCTTTGTCTACATTATCAAGTGTTTGATCATTAGATGTACTAGTAGACATTTTTGACAATGGTGATTTACCAGCTATTCCTTTCTTTTTCTTAGCAGCCACAGTAGAAACAATATTAGGTGAAAATTTTGGTCTACTAGGCAAATCATTACAAGAACGAGTAGTCGAAGGCATTACCTCCTTCGAAGTGTACTTTCCCTTTCCCATTGTAGGGAACAAGAAAGTGCAGCAAGTAGACAATAACAAGTGGTCTTAACAATAAAGCTAGGCTCCCCGGCAACGGCGCCAGAAAACAGTCTTGATGGCTCCCAAGTGCAGGATATCAATCGTAGTCTTCGATGGGAAGTATTACCCAAATTTGTAGTTCGACTCAGTGGGAACACAAGAATACCGATGAGACTTTAGCAATTGGGACATCACTCCCAACCACACCTATGTATCAACAAACTTGCAGCGAGAGTGGTGAGTGTAATAATGCAGTGAAAGTAAACAAACAGAAAGTAAATGGAGAGCAAGTGTTTTCCCAGTTTTCACCGGAAAAGAGTGAAAGTAAACCAGAGACTAAAACGCAGGCATGAGGTGACAGCGGGGTGTTGCACGGATAAGATTGATCATGTAATAATGTTTTTCTAGCAGCGGGGCCTTTCTCTATCTCATTTTTATGTAGGTGTGTGTTCCGAAAATTATTGTGCGTACTAACCAAGAGAATTTGCACAAAGCCTATTGTCCTACCTGCCCATTTCACCAGGGCCAATTTGGAACTACAGGTAATTAAGGTATACCCTTTCGAATAGCCCGGACCAACGCATTAACACTCCATGAACACACATAATCCTCAAACTAGAACATATCCCCCTTGTTTTCCCTAGCTGTCACTTTAGGGTTCGCAGGTTCAACATAATAGCAGGTAATACACATTGCAGATAGATACCAAACTCAAATATATGATGTAGCAATGTAAGTTCAGTACTGAAATCATGCCACTTGGGCCCTAGTAACAAGCATTAAGCCTAGCAATAGTGCATCAACATAAGACATAAGAATTCTCAAGACTAACCCCTAGATCCCGCATACCGGGTAGCAATTACATGATCAATCCCATCCAAAACCCCTCACACCTCACATGCCTACAACAACTACTCACACATGGAGGAGGTGATGGAGCTCATGGTTGATGGAGATGATGGTGGTGATGATGATGGTGACAAAGCCCCTCGAATTCCACCTCCGGCGGTGAAATCCCGGATCAATCTGACTCCGAAATCGAAGATCGTGGTGGCGGCGGCGCTCCGTTTCGCGAACAGCCCTCCCTTTCGAAACCCGTCAGTTTCTCGTATATATGGAGGGGTACGTCGAAGACCTAGCCGGAGTGGGCCATCTGGGCCCAAAAGGGGTGACCCCACGCGGCCAAGGAATCTGGCCGCGTGTGGTGCCCCCTTTTGGCCCTCGGGTGGCCCCCCGGCCCCATTGCTCATTCCCCTTCTTTTCCATAAAAAGTTACGTGGTTTTCGTCCCCTGTGAAAAGTCCTGCGAAAATAGATGGAAAAAAGACTTTTGCTAAAAAAAGCGTCATATTGTGGAGATTTATTCAATTATGGGGGGACTCCGGAGAGAAATACGATGCAAAGTGCTTGGAAAAGTAGATGCATTTTGGGTGCATCAGCAAGTTCTCATTGCGAGCACGTACGACTATTTACGGAACACATGCCTATGGTTACTTAGTGCTTGGATGCTTTATCATATTTATCTGCAATGCCCATGACTTGATCATTATATGAACTATCTATCCATGCAACGCCCGTTCATCCATCCCTATGCCTACAGTATTTAATCCTGCTGCTTACTTCCAACACCACTACTGCTATTTTCATTCCACTACTGTTATTATTTCACTACTGCCGCAGCTATAAAACTGTTACTACTGATAAACCACTACGAACAAAAGTACTTTCAGGTGCAGGTGAATTGACAACTCACTTGTTAAGGCTCACAAATATTCTTTGGCTCCCCTTGTGTCGAATTAATAAATTTGGGTTTTACTTCCCTCGAAGATTGTTGCGATCCCCTATACTTGTGGGTCATCAGTGGGCCACACCACCAGTGGGTTAGGTTCAACCGGCTCGGGAGAAACCCCGAGCCAAGCGCACGTACTCGGACCATATCACACGCTCCCTTCTCTCCCCGACTCTCTCCTCCTGCTCTAACGACCGGAGTCGCCCTCGCCGTCGCCGGATTGTTCTGGCCGGCTCCGGTGACCTCCACCACCGCCCACAGTCACAAACGACTCTCCACTCGATCCTTCATCTGCTCTACCTCATCTATTTGAAGGACACCTCCTGGAATGACCTCATGTAACCTTAAACTTAAGGTAGGGTTCCGGCTTCCCCGTGGCCGTCGCCGTGCTTGAGCCGCTCAGGTGATGCTCCGCCGTTACTCAGCGGGGTGATGCATCTCAGCACCGCCCTGGTGACCCCGCGGTGCTGCTTCCTCTGCTGTGGTGCTATGGGCGCTGTCGGGACGGCTCCCTGGAATGCAACCACGGCACTCCGGTTCTCCATCACTGCTGCTTTGATGCCTAGGCAGTGACCACGATGGTGGTCACTCCGATGAGCTTCCTTGTGCCCACTCTTATGTCACTGTCCGGTGAGTTTCCCTCTCCTTACTCTGGAGCCAGGCCATCGATCCTATGTTCATGCCTGCTAGAATCTAACTAAAACCCCTCTATTTTGATGGCTTTGCTGATGTTATACCTTGCCTGTTAAACCCTAGAACTACCCTCCTGGTTCTGTGTAGTTGGTTATGGCTTATGCCATGAACTTCTTGATGTTGGTTTGATGCTATACCCTGGCTTAGGAAAATTCTGTGAATAAACGTAGCTAAAATTACTGGGATGTTCTCACTACTAGGAAAATGGTTATAGGAGTGATGATACCCGTGACGCACTAGAGAAACGGCACGTCACGCCTATTACCCGTGGCGCACCACGGTTTGGTGCGTCGCGCCTATAGACATACCCGCGGTGCACCAAACAGAAGGCGCGTCGCGCCTATGTGTGGGGCCGGGGTGGCGAGCCTCCGAGGCCTACCCGCGACGCACCTAGGCAACGGTGCGTCACGGCTATGTTGGATACCCGCGGCGCACCTACCAGTGGTGCGTCACGGCTATCTTTTCCACGGGTACCATCTACAGCCGTGACGCACCGCTGGTAGGCACGCCGCGGGTATCCAACATAGCCGTGACGCACCACTGCCTAGGTGCGTCACGGGTATACCTGGGACGAATTTAAGTGGTTGGGACCACCCCCACCTCCCATCCCCCATATCTCCACACCATTTTAGATCTGGTCGCCTCCCACCTCACCACCCCATTTCCCCCATTTTCCCACCATTTAGAACTTATTTAACCTATTTTATTTGATACATATGTGAGGGGAATCTAGTAAACACTTCTCTCCACCCCCATCTCTCACTTTATTACCACTTTCCCTTCCATCTTTTCACTTCCTCCTATAGCCACATACACATGTACGCTCTCGGTCTCGAGTCGGCGAGATCTATAGTTGGTGAGTTGTTGGAGGGATATGTATATGTGTTGTATGTATGTGTGTTGATCTCGCTAGATCTCCCTCATAGATCTCGCTGGGTATCGGCCGGTGCGTCGTCACAAAAGATTCATATGGTTGCATATATACATATGCGAAATTGTGTTGCGTATTTTTGATGAAATTTGTGGATGTCTTAAAAATGAGTTGACATGTGTTGCCAAAATGTTGATTCATTTCCATTTCGGCGACCACACACTCCGAGAATGTCCTATTTTTAGCATAGGTCATGGCGAATTTTTCCGT
This sequence comes from Alopecurus myosuroides, assembly GCA_028641055.1. Lineage (NCBI taxonomy): Eukaryota > Viridiplantae > Streptophyta > Magnoliopsida > Poales > Poaceae > Alopecurus > Alopecurus myosuroides. Next base: position 508,741,172 of record CM054058.1, on the reverse strand, counting down.
CGACGACCATGCATGCATCATCCATATATTATGTAATTTGATTCTAATTAATTTTTCATTTGATCTTTTTTTACTATGCAGGCAACCATGCATATAAGCACATGCACCGTGGCTAGATTTATGAAACATGCGACGGACGAAATGTTTCGAAATAGCATGACGGAGATAAGATGTCCTTGTCGAAGATGCAAACTGAAACACTTGATCAGATACGATTGTGGTGAATTGGAGTCGCACCATATCCGTCGTGGTTTCATGGATGGCTACACTCTTTACCCGACAAGTGATGAAGATGAAGAGTCGCCCGGACATGATGAAGGACATCATGATGAAGATGAAGGACATGATCATAATCAAGACGAAGGACATCGTGATGAAGATGTCGGACATGATCATAATCAAGACGAAGGACATCATGATGAAGATGTCGGGACATCGTCGTTGGACTGGGTGCGGGACCCTCATGTCCAAGCTCTGCTTCTCAAGGAGACTAGCAACACCAGAGCTGCTGCTAGAGAGAAATCGAAGCTGTCGCAACTGGAGATAGACGCCGTTACTCCATTGTATGAAGGATGCGTGAGCGAGGATACCCGTCTGAACGTAACGTTAAGGACCCTCGAGATGAAGACAAAACACCGATGGACCGATGCGAGCTACGATGAGAATATGGCATTCTGGCACGGCCGTCTTCCCACGGGGAACAAGTGTCCAACGAGCATCGAGGAGGCCAAGAAAGTCGTGGGCCCTCTGGATTTACCTCACGTGAAATACCATGCTTGCATTAATGACTGCATCATCTATCGGGGCGCGGACGCGGAGAGAACCATATACCCGGTGTGCGACGCAACTCGATACAAGACAGGGAAGAAGGCCTCTCCTTGAAAAGTGGTGTGGTACTTTCTGATAACTTCCCGTCTGCAGCGGTATTTCGCAGACCCCACACAGGCGAAGCTCATGCGATGGCACGCGGAAAGGAAGAAGCCAGAAGAGCATGATGGAATTGATCCGGAGAAGGATGACATGATGCTGACACACCCCTCAGATGCTAGCCAGTGGAAGGTGCTAGACATCGAATACCCCGAATTCGGCGACGATCCAAGGAACATCAGGTTGTGCATGAGTACGGATGGATTAAATTCTTTTGGCAACCAGAGCAGCACCCATAGCACCTGGCCCGTGTTTGTATGTATATACAACCTACCCCCTGGTTGTGCTTGAAGAAGAAGTACATACAGATGAGTATGCTTATTCAAGGGCCGAAACAACCAGGTAACGACATCAATCTGTATGTCCAGTTGTTGGAAGAGGAGCTAGCCACGTTATGGGACGAGCCAGCCAATACGTGGGACGCCTATGGAGAAACGTTTTTCCCAATGAGAGCCGTGCTCATCACGACGGTGCATGACTACCTCGGTTACGGATATGTCGCGGGGCCGGTGACGCACGGATTCTGTGCATGCGTTAGGTGCATGGATGACACTACGTATCTCCAGCTAGAGAGAAACCCCGGGTCTTCGAAAACCGTGTTCTTGGGGCATCGAAGGTGGCTTCGCAAGGATGACCCGTGGAGAAAACGCAAAGATCTGTTCAACAATGAAGTTGAGATGCGAAGAGCCCGACGTCAAAGGAGCGGCGAGGAAATCGACGAGCTGTTGAAGAACTGGAAAGAGTACCCTGCGCCGGGAAAGAAGCGAAAGGCGCCGGCGCCGTTGGAGGGTGTATGGAAAACAAGGTCTGTTCTCTGGGGCCTGAGGTACTGGAAGATTCTACGCACGCCCCACAGCCTTGACCTCATGCATATCACGAAAAACGTGTGCGAGAGTCTGCTTGGCACCCTACTCAACATGCCGGAGAGGACCAAAGATGGGCCGAAAGCAAGGGACGACTTGAGATTTTTGAATATCAAGGGCGAGCTCCACGGAGGAAAACCGGATGATGATGACGATGATGATGATGATGTGTTAGATGGGACGGAAGGTCGCCGCAAGGGCAAAAAGGCCAAGAAGACGGAATATTACTGTCCCCCTTCGTGCTTCACGCTATGCGAGAAGGAGATCGACCAATTCTTCAAGTGCCTACTTGGAGTCAAATTTCCTTACAGTTATGCGGGAAAGATAAGCAGATACCTAGACGTACCAAAGCAGAAGTTCAGCGGGATGAAGTCTCACGACTGTCACGTGATGATGACGCAGATACTTCCAGTTGCAATTCGAGGGATAATGGACGAGCACGTCCGCGAAACGCTGTTTGGACTCTGCAACTTTTTTGACGTCATCTCTCGAAAGTCGATTGGCGTGAAGCAACTCGCAAGGCTACATGAAGAGATCGTGGTGATACTATGCGAGCTTGAGATATACTTCCCGCCCGCATTCTTCGACATTATGGTGCATCTCCTTGTCCATGTCATGGATGATATCATCCAGCTCGGGCCGCCGTTTTTACACTCCATGATGGCGTTCGAAAGGATGAATGGTTCCATCAAAGGATACGTCCGCAACAGGGCCCGTCCAGACGCAAGCATTGCCAAGGGCTTTCTGACAGAAGAGTGCATCTCTTTCTGCACGAATTTTCTAGACAAAGATGAGAACCCTGGTCTGCCCGTAAACAGGCACTTTGGCAGGCTCGCTGGATGGGGACACCGCGAGGGCCAGCGCGAAATGAATGTCGACTTTCAGGGCCGACGCAACGACTTTGACAGAGCAAACCTAGTCGCGCTACAACATCTAACAATGGTCGATCCTTGGTTGGAAAAGCACAAATTGCTAATCGCGAAGTATTACAGTGACCGGGGACAACATAGGACCGAAACAGAAATAATCAGAGAGCACAACATCCATTTCACACAGTGGTTCAGGGAGAAGATTATGACCGATCACCCGGAGACGCATTATTCTGAAGAAGAAAAACTCATACTCACATTGTCACAAGGCCCCGCACATAACCTCATGACATATCAGGCATACGATATCAATGGTTACACATTCTACACGGCAAATAAGGACCGGAACTGCGAATACCAGAACTCGGGGGTAACGATGGAATCATTAACAGGTGACGTCAAGGAAAGATACTATGGTAGGATCGACGAGATATGGGAACTCGACTACTGCGGAGAGAAGGTGCCAATGTTCTGTGTCACATGGGCAAAGATCGTCAGGAAAGAAGGACAATATTTCACCACCATGGTGATACCTGAAGCCAAATCCGGCACGAATGTCACCGCAAAAAATGAGCCATGGGTCTTGGCTAACAAAGTGGACCAATGCTTCTTCATTACTGACCCGACAAGGCCTAGCCGTGTTGTCGTGCGTAGAGGCAAAAGAAGCATCATCGGAATGGATGGAGTATCCAACGAGCAAGACTTTGACCAGTACGGCGACCCGAAAATGGAAGATGACAACGACGATGGAACGAAATACACAACAAGAAGAAGCAGGACAACGCTACCTACAGGTCGCCCATTCCACCGAAGAAGTCACGGTGTTCCGGGACTGAATTACTCAACCGCGACAAACAAGGGAAAGAAAATTGTAAAACGCTAGCTAGAGCTACAAGAATCATTATGTTGCCATGTGTGTGCATGAATTCGACAAAATTAAGATGATGTAATAAGAATATTTGAGATTTTATGACTTCTAAATTAATCAACACTTTATTTGAGATTTTTTGCATTTATATCGATTTTGCAAATTTCATTATATTTACATCTATGTTGATCTACTATAATTTGCTATGTATATATTTATTTATATATTGATTTATTTTGAATCATTTTGTAAGAAAAAAAAATTTGGGGGTGGACAGAAGTCGAACCCTGGTGGGAGGCTAGGCAGGAAGGGCACTAGCCACTGGGGCAAGTATCAGTTGTTGATACCTACCCACGCGCAGTTCTTTTGTGTAGATACTACGGATAGGCGTGGCGCACCTCCATCTTGTACGCCACAGTTAGCTTAGGCGCGACGCACGTTTCGTCGGTTCGTCACGAATAGCTTAGGCGCGACGCGCGGTTAGTTGGTGCGCCACGGTTACTTTAGGCGCGACGCACCTCCCCTCGGTGCGTCACCGCTATCCTCTTCTATAACACGTACGGGACCGTTCCCCTCTGCTTCTTCCTCTTCCAATCTCGATCTGAAAGAACCACCGTCGCCTCCATTCCGTCGCCTCCGCACGGCCTAGCCACCGCCGCCCAGCGCCCTAGCCCTAGCCACCGTCCCCTCCCGTCTAGCTCCCCCTCTGTCTCCATCGATCGCCGCCACCGTCCCCTCCCGTCCACCACCGCTGCCCTAGCCACCGTCCCCTCCCGTCCGCCACCGCTGCCCTCCCGCCCTAGCCACCGCACGCCCACCGCTGCCCTAGCCACCGCTGCCCAGCACCGTAGCCGCCCACCGCCAAGGAGGAGGGGAGTCGCGCCACCGTCCACGACAAGGAGGAGGACGAGGAGCCGCGCCGCCATCCACCTACAGGAGCGCCAAGGCCTCCGTCTTCCACGACGCCGTGTGCAGCTGCGTGAACGACTACAGCGAGCCCTAGGTAAGCCCCCTCCTCCTCCCCTCCCGCCATGTTCTTGTTCCTGCTTGCCCTGTTCTTGTTCCTGTTCTTGTTCCTGCGTGAACAACGAAGGTGGGGAAAGGCCGCCGCCGTCCGGGCTAGCGGCTGATGATTCGTCTGTCCCTGCTCTGTCTCTGCTCTGCCCCCCTGCACCATGTATAAACTTCCTAGCTTCGTTACTCCTTTTTTGGTCACTGATCGTCCCATGTATATAGATACTACTGCACGAACACGAGCACGAGCACCCACTGTAGGTACATAGTAGAATTATCCAATGAGCACGAGCACGAGCCTCCAATGAGCACGAAGGTCGGGAGATAAACTTCCTTTTTTGGTCACTGTAGAGGCTATAGTAGAATATACGAGCACGAGCAGCGTCCTGTGTTTGAACATCCTTGGATTTACTCTGTTCTCATTTCATTTTTGTTATGTGATACAGGTATTTGTAAGACAGTAGAATTACTAGCTAGTACCTCTGTTGATACATGTGACCGCACTTCAGTTTTATTCTCTTCGACTCAGAGGTGTCAACCTAACTTTTCACCTTTCGCTGCCGTAGCAGCAACCCATGGCTTCAGTGCTGCATCTCTATGGATGCAATGATGTACCAAAACCTGAAGCTACCCAAGTTGCTAGCTCCCCACTAGCTGGTAGTGATCAACGATGTTCAGAGGCATGTTTGCCTGTTTCTGGAACTTAGGAAGATATCCACTATGCACAACTTAGACCGATGTCCTGCCTGACCACATCTATAACACTTCTTAGCCTTCCTGGGAGCCACATTAGCACTGCCTTGGCCAGAGTGGAAGCAGATACTAGTCCAGAACCTTGTTCCTGTCTTACCGATGCAACCAGAGGAGTGGTCATAGTTGCCATCGCAGCCACACTAGTGGCCAAAGGTACTGTTTGTTCAGCAACAACAGGAGTCACGGGGGGAACAGCAGCCACTATAGGTACATGTACTGCCGAAGTGGCTGTCAGCTGCGGCTGTGAAATTGACTGGGAAGTCATCGTTAGCTGCTGGTTGCCACCAAAACGACCAACATTACGATTATGTCCATAACGACCTCTCACCCCACTGTGATCATACGCTCCATAGCCTCTACCTTGGTTTTGATTAAAGTTACTACCCGAACCAATGTGAAAGGATCCTCCATGATCCAGAAACGGACCCTCTGCAGCAGGAAACCACCTTTGCTGTGTTATTGTTTTTTCAGCTATTGTTTGCTATGTTATTGTTTTTTCAGCTATTGTTAGGCATATTGAGATTATTCAGCTATTGTTTGCTATGTTATTGTTTTTTCCGTTTTTATTGATTGTGTACAATTATGCAGAGACGCTATAAGGTGCAGATTTGGAATTATGATTGGTTTAACAGATTTTTGGTGTTGCAATTGGTACTTGTCAAAATGTGCAGGTTGCTGCTGGTACCACTTTTGGTGTTGGTACCACATTTGGAAATCTGTCCGGCCATCGAGCCGTTTAAAACTTTGCAGGGAATTCAAATGAGTTGCCCATTTTCGACGAAATGTTGATTAATTTCCATTTCGGCGAGAATTGGGCACTCTAGTGTTAGAAAATTAGCAAAGATCATGCCGAAATTTTCCTGTGAATTTAGGACTTAGCCATTTTCCCGTGATCGAGTAGTATGTCGATTTTTTGTTTCCTTTAGATTAACCAATAATTTCCCCTTTAGAACATGGCACACGACGACGAGGCCGGCGGTTCTAAGCCGTTCTGGGAAATCACCGACGAAGAAGATGAGCAATACGACCCGACGACGGATGCCGGGGCTGACGCAGACACTAGCGGTGGCGAGGAGGATGACGCCACGACTAGTGGTGCCGGTGATACCACTAGTGGCGCCGTCGACGGAAATGACATCGCTGATGCCGGCGGTCAGACTGATGGTGGTAGCAAAGCCAAGAAGAGGACGACAACGAGAAAACGGAAAAGTAACAGTCTCTGCACCTACCGTGAAGAGATCACGGAAATTGATATCAGTGGGTATCCAATCGCGCCCGAGGCAGTGGTCAGAGGATTCGGCAACCAAATTGGTTGCATTGTCCGGGACACTGTCAGCATCTTAACCGATGATTTAAGGAAAAAAGATAATGCCCATTATCAGGTTCTTCTCTTTAGAAAGCTGCACGGACGATACTTGTACCCGCATCCGCCAGACGAGCCGTTTAAGTACAATAACGACAATCTGGAGGGGAATAAGGTCAACCATTGCGCCATTGGTAAGATGAACACCGCCTTGGCCAACTGGAAACACCGGGTGAAGGTTAAGGTCTTGAACCCCCAAAAAAGCTTGCAGGATGTTTTAGCGAGTGAGCCGAGAATCACCGAAGCGGAACTCCGGGACTTCAAGGTACTTTGCCAGAGCGAAGTCGCCAAGGCTAACGCTGATTGGGGGCAGAGGATGCGGCAGTTGAACATAGGTACCCACCATCTGGGATGCGGCGGTTACAGAGCGGCGATTCCCAATTGGGAGAAGGAGGACGCCAAACGTGCAGCAGAGGGCATCCCTGACCCTCTCGCAAGGTACTCGCCGCGGACAAAACACTTCATCAGGGCCCGGTTTACATATGACCCGGTAGCTAATGAGTATACTACCGATGATGAGAAGGTGAAGAAGTTGTATGAAAACTTGGTAAGTAAATACACCACCCTAGTTAGTTTGCTCTCGACGATCTAGTCGATTGCATTATAGTGTACTGGTGGAATTCTAAACGGTTCACGCTAATTGTGCAGAACGCAGAAATCAAAAGTGGTGGAACCTCATCATCCATGCCGAGGCTGCACGGCCCGTGGGACGACAATTTAAACAGGGCGGTGAACGTGACGCAGGGGAAGGAAAAGCACAAAAGGCCGTCAGGTGGCCGAGTTTGTGTCCTGGGCACGACGACGAAGCTCAGAGAGTACTTCAAGGAGCCCAGGGAGGGGAGAAGGAATAGAAAGAGGACCATCGAAGATATCCAACGTGACGAAGCCCGCGATCGCGAGATTGCAGACCTCAAGGACAAAGTTGCCGATATTCCTAATATTGTCAAAGCAGCTTTGGCAGAACAAATGGGCAACGTTTTTCCTAGCATCTACGATGTGGTTACTCGATGGAATGAAGGAGGTCGAGTGGGGCTGTGCCCGGTGCCTAGCGCGCAGGGCAGCAACTCAAGAGACTTGTCCAGAGTCTCGCCGGCCAACGCCACGATTGCGGACCCACTGGTGACTCCGCCCGCCTACAATACGGCGCCGATAGTGACTCCGCCCGCCTCTAGCCGCCTGACCATCCGTTGCGCGCCCACAGTGGCGGTCCTCCGCCGAATGAAGAGCGTGCACCAACGAACGACCGCCGCCTGGCCATCAGTTGCACGCCCGCCGCCGACGGTCCCTCGCCAGTCAATAGTAGCACGCCCGCCGTCGTTGGCCCCTCGCCACTAGAGGAGCTCGACGCCCTCGTCAGCCAGGTAAATAGTTAAGCGTTCGAGCGTCAATCTTCCTTTGCCTTAGACTGGCATCTCTGACGCCCTGCATGTTTTCCGCAAAACGCCGACGTTCCATGCACTCTCCTACACACAGTGGACGGCGTGCTGAAGGATGTTGCTGTGGGTATGATCGTTCAACCGTCAACCCGCAGGTTCCACAACAGGCCGATGCGCGAAGACGTATACAGAGTTTGATTGCTTTGGGTGCTGGCGGGCTACGACGACTTGTTGCCTCCCATTCAACCCTACCAGGAAGAAGATGACCCAGATACCCTGACGGTGCTCTAGTGCCTACCTTGGAACATGGAATGGCCGAAGAGCCAGATTCGCCTGGGGAAGAGGGGCGCCACCCCGCAGACATCGCCTCTAGAACTACCAGCGCGAGGCACCACCTCGAAAACAACCCCTCTAGAAGCGCCGGAGCGGAGCCATGGCAAGACCGTCGCCGCGCCGTCGCCTACCCCTGACATGGAGATGGCACAACACCCGGCGGATGACGTTGATCTTGATGCCATGGATTTCATCGCTGATGACTTTGATGGCGGAGATTACATTGCTCCTCCCCCAGAAGAACCCTACCATAGCACGGAGGCTCGTGGCGAGGCTCCTCCCGCGGATAAATCCAGTTGCAAGCGTCTATTCGGTTCTCAGGAAGACACGCCTCCAGATGTCGCGCCCTGCACCGAGACTCAGAAAAGTGCGAAGGGAGGAGTTATTTTCAGCCCTGGCACAATCCGTAAGGCGGCTAATGAGGAGATTGAGAAGGAGATCATTCCGAAAGCGCCGAAGCCGCGGAAAAGAGGACCTAGATCCAAGGCCGCAAAGTCCGTGAGCCAGTCTTCTAAGATGCCGCTCCGTGTTCAGGACGGCCCACCTACATCTAGGCATGCGAAGATGCATGTGATTGGTCAGCCTATGCTTAGCCAGAGCAAGCTCAAGGCCGAAGTGGGGATATGCGGAGTTTGCATGACAGCATTCTTTATCTTGAATCGCGCCTTCTTGAATCCAAGGATCCATCATACCCGGTTTTCATTGCCATGGTGCCAAAGGACTTGGGCTTCGTCGAGTCAACCGGCGCGGATAGGATAGTACTGCGGTTTTCGGACATCTTCGATATGTTCCATAGCAATCCGCTGCACTACTCCATGGTCCGCCTATACTCGCTCAGTCTGGCGGTGCAAGTCAGCAGGGATAATACACCGGGGCGATAGCGGACCCCTTCTACATGCGCCACGACGTGTTGTGCGGCGTTGGGAACCAGGTAGTCGCGTCGACATATCTCCGGGACTTCATGCTGGCGAACCAGACCAAGGATTACATCCTCGTGCCTTACTTTGCCGGGTAAGTCAATATTCTTAGCCGAATCGAAAGTGATTTTCTATAGATTTTCATCGCTCCTTTCCAACACTTAGTTTGGATTGTTCCGCGCAGATATACACAATGCACACTCATCTGCATTTGTATCAGTCATTCGCATGCCACGTATCTCGACTCAGGGAGTGCGGTGAAGAAAGACTACTCCAACGTGAAGAAAGTTTTGGATAATGCTCTCACCGGCTACAACGCAAGGGAGGCAAAATCACTAGGGAGAAGGTCGTTCAGGGCGCTCGGGTGTTCACCCACACGACGACTTTCGCGTGCGTCAAGCAGCCGGCAGGCAGTAACCGAGACACCTACTATGTCCTCCATCATATGCGGGCGTATGTACGGGATCAACAGTTCCTTACCCTGCCTAGTCAAGTCCAACAATGGGCCTCCCGCTTGTCGATGGTCGGCGATGACAAGGTTAGAGAAGAGATATATGATATCCAGAAGTGCTTTGCCATGCAAATCGTTCATGAAGTGGTGAACAAGAGTGGGACATTTTACTGCCGGTTCAACATGCCGAACCGCGACATAGATACCTACCTAGCAACTGCATGTGACGACAGGCCCTTCATCACTCCGGAGGGCTGTCCCGTTGTAATCCCTGGGAGGATGAGTCAGAAGGAGTGAGAACTATTGTAAGGCTTGCTACATTTTCCGAAATTAGTCGAACTCAATCGTTAGGGTTATGAATCGTCCATCGTGTAACAGATGCTCAATTATGTCAATGCTTAATTATCTTTCTTTTCATTATTGCGGTTGATGGAGGGATGATAACCCGGTAGGCCAACATCAAGGTGTAACCCGGCCCAAAGGACGCTGCGCAAGATCCGGCTAAAGATAAATGAACTTCTAGAAGGCCCAACTTTGTAGGCCTGGTAACCCGAATTGCGGGTTACGGTAAGGAAAGCTAGGGTTTTGTATGCGGGGTCCGGGTAGAATTCAGGGTGCGCCTTGGAGGGCAAGCCAGGGGATTCGGGTGCTTTATAAACCGGCCCCTAAGTCTAGTTGAGAGAGATCTAAGAGTTCTAGCAATATCGCCTGATATCGAATATCCAGTGTAACACGAGAGTTGAGTTATTATCTTGAGATCGGAGACTCGGCGACTTGATTGCCGGCTACCAGATCGAATATCATCATGCTTTCCTCTGAGCTAAACCCTCTCCCAAACACCTGTGTCGTCTTGCCCCAAGATAAGTTACCCCTGGTAAAGTCTGCCGTGATTATCCCACGACAGTTGGCGCCCACCGTGGGGCCTGCGTCCAAAGGTGTTTACATCACGGGAGAAGCTCGGAAGAACATGGAAAATCTAGTCATCGGCGAGATCTACACCGACCGCGAAGGAGAGAAGATGGTGGACGATTCCGGCTGGGGGCCAGAGTCGGATCACCTCGAATCCGGATCTATCGTGACAATCGGCCGGATCAACGTCTTTGTCGGTATGGTACGTACTTCCGATTTGATCCCTGACGATTTTGGATCTGATTCTGTGTCAGGGGAGGCCACCTATATCCAATCAGATGGAGAAGAATCAGTAGGAACGGCATATCCGACGGAAGAACCCACCACGAAGAGGAAACAGCCGGGAGAACCGGCCTGGACCCCGCGTGGCCGGGTCGAGAGAGAAGATGATACCGAATCTATCCTGGATCTGCTGGAGAACCGGTACGAGGAGAATAGCGGCGAAGAGGAACATCATGAATTCGCGCCAAGCATTGCGCGCCGGGTTGAGGTTTACACGGCTCCCGCGACCAATCTCAATCAGGAGAACGTGACCGCGGCCGCAGTCGGAGCAGCACAAGCATTGGCCCAGCAGCAAGGTGCGGCTAACGGAAACCCGGTCCTGGTCCGGGTTGATGGAGAATCGGCATCAGTTACCAGCCGCGCAACAGACGATGAGTTGCAGGCAAACACGTTCGGATTTCTAGCAAACCGGACACCAGGGGCGGGTCCTTCAAATCCACAACACCCGGCCCTGTTCGATAACAATTTGATTCTAGATCCCACAGTTCTTGCCACGGTTATCACTCCAGAAAACGCGGCGGAACGTGTTAGGGATCTAGATATAGCCCGTCGTGCATTGGAGCAACAGAGAAGGCAAGTAGAATCAGAAAGGCAAGGGATGGCTACACGCCAACGTGAGCTGGATGCACTGGAAACCCGGCTCAGAGAGGAAACGACTAGAATACATCAAAGGCACCAAACCAGATTACCAGCGTTGGGTGGGGTTATAAATCCGGCTGCATTGTTTATCACACCTCAAGATCAGCCGATTCCAGCGGCGAACCAAGGAACTGCACCTCAGCCGGCAACTGCGAAAACACAGCCGGCAAATGAGCAGGCCGGGTTACCTTTACCCCAGACTAGAGTTACAACCGGCAATACACTGCCACCACCACCACCGTCACGATTTCGCACACCGGCAGGGCACTACAACAATCCCATGGACAACGTGTACGCAGCAACACTTGCATTGAATCAAATCCCCGTGAGAGAGTCACCCCATGCAGAGGTGACCCGCCGGGCGATAGATATGCTGCACACCGCGGTGGCGCAGCAAGCTAATTATCCGGATCACAGGAGTGGAATGCATGGGACACCATACGCCAGTCAGCAACGAGGCAATACCGGCAATATCCAAACAAGTTCAGCACGGCGGAGGGAAGAGCAGCAGCAAATGCCGCCTCCTCCCCGTGCTCAGGCAGCGCCGGCAGCATCAGCAGCACAAGCTGTCGTGGATAGTTCCAGGGCCAGGAGGGTCGTGGCCGGGTCTGCGGTACATGGGCCACTAGCGGTACCGCGTCCAGCCGTACCCCCCGCAGGATCACACGTTTCCCGAGTAAGGCCAGTTTCGACCATCCTCGCAGGACCTAAGTGTCTCTCGGATAGCATAAGGGCTGAACCTTACCCGGAAAAATTCAAAGAACCGGGTAAAGTAGTGAATTACGAACCGACTATGGATCCCGAAACATGGTTGAGCAGTTATGAGATGGCTATGTCGATTCGCAATGCATCCGAGAATCTCCAAGCCAAGTTCATGTATTTGATGATGTCAGAAGGAGCAGCAAAGTTATGGTTCACTAATCTACCGGAAGGATCTATCAAGTCATGGGAGGAGTTGATGACCGCGTTTATCAAGCACTTTCATGGGACGTGCAGAAAGTTATTCAGTATTGATGACCTAGAACGATGCGTCCAGAAGAAGGGAGAGTCGGCACGCAGCTGGGTGCGCCGAGTTATGGAAACACTTCATTCATCCACAGATATTCAACCCAAGGATGCATTACAAGCTATGGAAAAAACATGCAAGTACACGCCTTTAGTGCAAAAATTAACTCGCATGAAATCTAGCCGGAATGCTTCAGAGGTCACGATGGGAGAACTGATGGATGCATGCAACAAACACGCCGCAACAGATACTACAGAAGAGGAAATTGATGACAAAAAAGCAAAAGCAAACACAAGTAATAGTGGAAGAACCGGCAATGGATCAGCGTCGGGTAACAACGGAAACAGCCAGAACAAGCGCCCGTTCGAGGGAGGCTCCGAGTTTGTCGCCAACCCAGGGCAGAAGGAAATTTTAATACTGGGAATCACAATGGAGGAAATTATCAAGGGCCACCAAGGCCGAGCACCAATTGGGACATCTTCAGAATGGCGTGCCCGAAGCACAACAGGAACGGTAGGCCGGCTAACCACTCCTTGGAGCAATGCGCCGACCTACAGAGATGGAAGAACGAGGAAGTGAACAGAGCCATGCGAGGTGCAGGTCGGGGAGGAGGACCGGGTCCAGGTGGAAACCCGGGCAACGGCCCACCCCAAGCCGGTAACCCGGCAGCCGGGAATCAGGGTAACAATCAAGGGGGAGCTGGAGGTTTCCAGGCTAACCCCAAGCAGTTGGGTCAATATCACGTGCATACTACAAGAAGTTCCAACAAGGACAAAAAGATACTGAAGCAGGCGGTAAACTCGGTGTCCTCGGCTGTCCCGAGATACCTGAGGTGGTCAGAACAGGACGTAACATGGAGCAGAAGGGATCACCCGGAAAGAATAGAACACCCGGGAGTCTTAGCATTGGTAGTTGCACCGCAGGTCAATGGGTATGAGCTGAAAAAAGGTCCTGATGGACGGTGGAAGTAGCATCAATATACTGTATTGGGAAACCTTTCTACGCATGGGTCTCAAGGAGTCTCAGCTACAAAAAAGTTCAACAATTTTTCATGGGATAGTGCCGGGTCACTCAGCGTGTCCCGAGGGAAAAATCGCATTGGAAGTAGCCTTTGGGGAATCAAAGGACAATTTTCGAGTTGAGTGGCTCACTTTCGAGGTGGTCAAGTTGCGCAGTCCTTATCACGCGCTGTTCGGAAGGCCGGCTTATGCTAAATTCATGGCTAGGCCGTGTTACGTGTACCTACAGTTAAAAATCCCGGGTCCTAAGCAGACCATCACCATACATGGAAGCCGGGATATAGCGGCTGAGTGCGACGAAGGAGATGCAGCAATGGCTGAGCAAGCTTGCAGAAAAGAGGAACTCAAGCATTACCGGTCTCAAACAGACCCGGATGACAGAACAACATCGAAAAGGCCGAGTACTGAAGATGAAAGAGCAAAGTTCAAGGCATCACAAGACACCAAGATGGTGGCTTTCATCAAGCATGATCCTCCCAAACAATCTGCCACAGGAGAAGAAATTACACGGCCGTTCACAGCCAGCCGCGTCATGGAAACACCTCACCCGGATTGGCTAGCAAACCCGGTACTCATAATAAAAAAGACCAACAAGTGGAGAATGTGTATCGATTACGTCAGTTCCGGACAGATTCCCAAGAAGAACTAAACAATGTAACGGGCAGCAGGTTTCAGACGCACTCTTTTCCTATCCAGGGTACCTAAGGGGACTGGAAGGTTTTTAATGAGGCGGCCTGCTGACCCAAACTTTCTCGTATCAATAAAGAGATGGTTATCAAGTCTTATCTTGTTATGATTTTTACTTCGGTTACAGGTAAGTATTATTTATTGCTATCAGTGCATCAGTATGTTGCATATATATAGGTCTTGGGGGCTGATTGCTTGAATAGCACAGTTACAAACCCAAAGACCCGGCCTTGATGCCTATGAGTTATAAGGGCCGATTACTCGCAAACGAGTACGGCTGCAATCTTATAACCGGACAAAGGAGCCAAATTTTCTTGACTTTCCTTACTTAAGCTTGATGTGACTCGCACTAAAGTGGCATGATTTGCTCGCTTACGATTACAATCCGCCATGAAGCCCAATGGGACTTGCCTGACCCTGTTTTCGTATAGATGTAACAACATGGTATCCACGCGAAAGCCGGCTTACAGTACAAGATAGTCAAAAGGGTCATCTAAACCACAAGTTATGCAGAGTACAAGGCTAATAGCCGGAAACTCAACGTTTATCAAGCATAACTTCATTACCTATGTGAAACGGCTCCGGGTTTGGGCTTAGCAACAACAAACTTGTTCTCTTTGAAAAGACCACATATCCCAGACTCGGAAATTCGGGCCTTGGGGACTGTGGGTTTCGAAACAGAAACAAGTTGTTTAGTCACTAAGCTCGAAAAACCCCAACATCCGAGTCTTGGGGACTTGGGGACTTAGAGAAAAGTCCACTTGTCGAAACCCACGATACTCGGAAACCGAGTCTCACAAAAGGAAATATAAAGAAAGTCGGATATCAAGAATAAGCTCAAAAACCAGATAAGTATCAAGTTCATCCAAAGGCCAGAAGAGGCACGAGGTATATCAAGGAATTAAAGTGCGTTACAGATTTCGGTACTAATATCAAAGGTGCATAGGTGCACCGACAAAATAATATCTGTTTCGAACAAAAGCATCGAAACGGCCAAGGTATCGTGATGACATTTGTTTACTCGGCTTCTTGAGTAGGGTCCACATCTTTGCCCTTGCCCTCCGGGTCTCGGTCCTGGGCCTGCTCTTCAGCTCTCCCGGCATCGTCACCCGGATTCTTCGCATCAGGACGGACAGGAGGGAGGACAGCCGGCGTATAGGTGGTTGGCTCTGATCCTAACTCGGCCTCCCTCTTCGCGGTTTCTTCCCTCTTCCTGGCCGAATCGGCAGTCCATTTCTCCAAAATATCGAAGGGCGGGGGTGCTTCCTCCTTCACGATTTTGTCTTCAGCATCGTACGAACTCATAAGCATACGCAGATCCATACTATCGGCCAAAGTGGTTGCCGAGTGACGCACTGCGGATTGTACGGCCTTGAAGTCTTTGGGCCCAAACTTGGAGCCGTCTGCTTTGAATTATGGAAACCCGGATATCACCTTTGCCGGCTCAAGCTTAGGAAAGTAAGCCTTAGCCAGCGCAAAGGCCCGGGTCATACCAATCCGGCATGCCGAGCGTTTCCAGATCTCGATCCATGCAGGCACAGTGGAGCAAGCTTGGATAAGATTTTCTTCACCCGGATATACCTCAGTCGGCCACTTCACGGCATCCAATATCCACTTGGTGCCGGCAAAGAAAGTCCGAAGCACAGTCTTTAAAGTTTTAGCCTTTGCAACATCATCTTCTTCTGGGGACGCAAGGTTAGCACCTGCAGTTGAAACGAAGAAAGGCCATATCAGTAAATCCGAGTATCATGTAACAAAATAGAGGCATTAAGTCAGTCGGCAGCAAAAACTTACTAAGCAAGATGCGATAAGTATCGATAACTTGGTCCGATAATTTCTTCAGTGCGGTTTGAGCAGTGGTGCACTTTTTCTTGTATTTGGAAACATCTTTCTTCAAAGTTTCCACGTCAGCCTCAAGGGCCTCTCTCCGCTTCACCTCGGCAAGCATAAGTTGTTCGGTCTTGAGCAAAATTTCATCAGACCGGGTGACCTGTGCATGTAAGGGACAAAAAGTTCAAGTATTAGTCGGGTATCAGGGCAAGCCGAATATCGCATAGAGTACCGAGCACAACTTCAACAAGTTATGCTCGGAACTTGGGGACTAGATGGATACCACGAGATATCAAGTATTGTTACCTGGTGCTCTGCTGCCATGCGCTCTAGAATATCGCTCTCCGAGGCCTTCATAGCAAGGAGAGCGCTCATCATCTGATCGAAAGTATTGTTGGCCAAGTTGGAAGACCCGGGATCTTGGAGACTCGGAGAAGGAGCTCTCTTCTTGGCGGGAGAAGGCGTTCGGGTCGTCCGAATATTGGAGTCTGGTGCTCCTCCTTCCGTGCCCAAGGCTGCAGCTTTTTTCTCCTCGTGTGCGCGCGAGGCTATTGGGTACTCGGCTTCTTGATTGGCCGGATTTATTGGAGGCACTCGTTGTTCTTCGTCGCCAGCTGCAGTCGTCATATTATCGGCCGAGTTCTCCTTACCCGGGTCATCGGTCTCCATATCTTCTTGGTCGCTAACAGTGACCGCGGCTCTATGGACAGTGTAAGTAAGCAGTTAGCGTATAACTGGAAAAAAGTGATGAAAAGGTGATAAAGCATCAGGAAAGGAACTTTACCCGGGATTCACCACGTAGTCCGAGGGGAGCTCACTGCTGGACCCGGACGAAACTGAAAAACATCAAGCAAGACATAGGATTATCCCGTAAGGGGATGGTTCGGAAAGGCTTTGATATCCAAGAAAGGATTAGGCAAATACCAGCGCGTCGAGCCGGAGACGACGAAATACCCGGATTAAGAGCGCCATCACCCGGAAAGTTCCGAGTCATTCGACGCTTGGTTGCGAGCGGATCCTTCAAATACGGCCAATTGGATAACTTCCGGTTCAGCTTGTGCATATTATCAAAGGAATATGGTTTGGAGGCAAGGAAACGGTATGGAACCTTGAAGACGACCCCTCGGGGTTTCCTCTTTGCTCCGACCTTAACTGGTGGCTCGGCGTCGTCCTCGTCGCTCGCTGACTCCACCTTGCCTTCAGTTTCTTCTTCTTCGTCCTTGTCCTCTTGTTCTGAAAGTTATCAAGGTCTACAGTCGGAAAATGAAGAACGAGCAACAATGGGCTCAAAGAAACTAAGTGAAGCTCGGAATGTACCTTCATCCGAGTTAACGGCGTTTTCTTTCTCCTCTAGACTCTCGGAGTTAGGAGGAGTTTCAATCTTCCAAAAATCGTCATCGGCCTAAGAAGAAGATATAAGAATGAGGGTTATCAGCTGTATCGAATGGGAAGTGTGAAGGTAAAAATATGGAAGCCGGATCTTTACCTCGGGGGCCGGGTTCTCGCGTGTGAAGGGTTCTAACCCGGCTATATTCCGGATCACCTCCAACTTCTCTGTCAAGAAGCCCTTGAAAGTCTTGTTGGTGTCACCGGCTGCAAAGCTATTGGTGGAGTATCGGAGCGAGTCCGTGGTGTGCCCCGAGTACTCGCACATTAACTTTGTGCGGATGGAATTGGGTTGGATCCGGAAATCAACCCAAGTTTTCACCAGGTTAAGCCCAATGAGACCTTGGGCCGAAAGAATAGCGATTTTGGCCAATAAAGGTTGGATTATCTCCCTGTCCGAGTCAGGGGCAAAGGCGTTGAAGGTCTCGGAGATATCGAGGAGACCCTCCGAGTAACCCGGCAGTTTCTTTTCGCCGGGTGGGGAGGTGTCCCGGCAGTAAAAGTATGAAAGTTGCCAGTGCTTGACGTGGGAGTTGAGAGTGGGAGGTGGCATTAGAGAATTCTTGCGGCGCTGGATAGAGACCCCGCCGCAAGCGAGAAGTGCCCCGTCACCGCTCTCGCGGCACGGTTTGCACTGAAAAAGTTCGATAAAGAGAGCCAAACTTGGCGGAGTGCACAAGTATGACTCGGAAAGAACGATGAAGTGGGAAATATTTAACACAGGGTTAGGCCCTATGTCAATTATTCAGAGGCCATAGTGGCTCAGAATGTCTCGAAAGAAAGGATGACCCGGAGGACGGACCCCCCGGGTCACGTGCTCCACAAAACATATTACCTCATCATCCGCAGGTGTGGGCCGGGTCTCGTTACCCGGCACCCTCCAATGGATATCCTTTTGAGGGGGGAGAACCCCTAACTTGGCCAGTTCTTCGAACTTGGCCTTCGTAACCGTGGACCGCGCCCAGTTGGCGGATATGGAGTTGGTGGTCTTGGCCTTGGCCGGCTGTTTCCCCTTCTTCTTGGGAGCCATGGGATTAACCTGCAAAGCACAAGATAGAAGGGTACAAGAAATAAGACTCGGAAACCATGAGTCATCCGAATATTTGCGAGCGATATCGAGAAAACATGGAAGCAAAGAATTATCTGAGTATCATTCTGTGGAGCAAGGCTACAAGTTATCCGGGTATCAAACATCGTTACAAAAACTGTGAAGGGCTTACATGTTGAAAGGTGTTTGGGAAAGATGGATGGTTACCCATGTATCTACTGCAAACAAAAGAGCCGGAAGAAGAGAATTTTCCGGGTGTCGGAGGCAGGAGCGGAAATTTTGGGCGGCCCGAGCCTAGATTGGAGATTTCATTTCCAGATTTGTGGTGAAATTAATGATTATGGGCAATAGGGGAATGAGGTGGAGTCTATATTCAATCCATTGGATGAGCTAGAACGAATTTGAGCGATCTAATTCGGCGTGGCAAGAAAAATGACCGGTGGGTTGACTTAGATCCAATCTGAAATAAATCGAGAAATTGCAAGGGCAAGTTAATGGATATGGGAAACTTACTGGAGGAGATCGAAGTGAAGCCCGACGGAGGCAAATAGCACAAGCTTGGTGCCCCTTTGCGATTCCCGGCGGGCAGGTCGGGGGTGCGGCGGCGGATCTTGGTGGCGGCACGGGGCGAACCGTGGCGGAGCGTAGCCGGCGGCAGATTGGCTCTGGTGACGCGCGTGAGGTCTCCGTGACGATGCTCTGTGAGCTTGAGCGCGGAGGCGAAGGGAAAGAGGAAAGGGGGAAAATGAGCCGTTGGGGTTGGATTTGCTCCTAAGTACCTATTTATAAGGGTGCGGGCGGGTAAACCTAGCTCAACGAGCGGGAGCCGGAAATTTCGGAGTAACGGCTATCTGCCTGAGTTTCGTTAGATATGCTTTAAGTGCTAGACGAGATATCCGGATAGACATAAGAAAGAGATCTCCTCTGCAACATCAGGATCAATTATCGAGTAAAGTAAGCCGGATCTTTGACATTTTTATCATGATGTTGGCCCGAAGAGCTAAGCAAGGGATTTGGAGAAAGCCGGGTTATTAGATGGCCACCATAGAGTTAGGCCTAGCTGTTTATCAAAGCAATTTAACCCGGCCTTTATGAATTTGTGAATTTGATAATTTTACAGGGAATAGCGAGCGCTTCAAGGAGGATCCTGAGAAGCCCAAGCTATTCTGGGGACTACTGATGGAGGGATGATAACCCGGTAGGCCAACATCAAGGTGTAACCCGGCCCAAAGGACGCTGCGCAAGATCCGGCTAAAGATAAATGAACTTCTAGAAGGCCCAAGTTTGTAGGCCTCGTAACCCGAATTGCGGGTTAAGGTAAGGAAAGCTAGGGTTTTGTATGCGGGGTCCGGGTAGGATTCAGGGTGCGCCTTGGAGGGCAAGCCAGGGGATTCAGGTGCTTTATAAACCGGCCCCTAAGTCTAGTTGAGAGAGATCTAAGAGTTCTAGCAATATCGCCTGATATCGAATATCCAGTGTAACACGAGAGTTGAGTTATTATCTTGAGATCGGAGACTCGGCGACTTGATTGCCGGCTACCAGATCGAATATCATCATGCTTTCCTCTGAGCTAAACCCTCTCCCAAACACCTGTGTCGTCTTGTCCCAAGATAAGTTACCCCTGGTAACGTCTGCCATGATTATCCCACGACAGCGGTCTTACTTGTGATGGTCGTTCGATCTTTTGAATAAGTAAATGCCGATGATTAAAAGAGTTGGTTCACACTCAGATGGCCTAGGCGGTCCGTTGCGCCTTGTGATTTTCACAAAGTTAGGATCTTGTGCATCCCACTTGGCGCAGCTGCACCACCTACGGCCGCTTGTATGTGTCCACCCTAAATATGAGGCACACATCGTTATGGTTATGAATCCTCCATTCTGTAACTGATGCTCAATTATCTCAATGATTGATTATCTTGCTTTTATATTATTCCGGTCCTATGTTCGTTCGATCTTTTGAATAAGTAAATGCTGATGATTAAAAGAGTTGGTTCACACTCAGATGGCCTAGGTGGTCCGTTGCGCCTTGTGATTTTCACAAAGTTAGGATCTTGTGCATCCCACTTGGCGCAGCGGCACCACCTACGGCCGCTTGTATGTGTCCACCCTAAATATGAGGCACACATCGTTACGGTTATGAATCGTCCATTCATAACTGATGCTCAATTATGTCAATGCTTGATTATCTTGCTTTTATATTATTCCGGTCCTATGTTCGTTCGATCTTTTGTATAAATGCCGATGATTAAAAGAGTTGGTTCACACTCAGATGGCCTAGGTGGTCCGTTGCGCCTTGTGATTTTCACAAAGTTAGGATCTTGTGCATCCCACTTGGCGCAGCTGCACCACCTACGGCCGCTTGTATGTGTCCACCCTAAATATGAGGCACACATCGTTACGGTTATGAATCCTCCATTCTGTAACTGATGCTCAATTATCTCAATGATTGATTATCTTGCTTTTATATTATTCCGGTCCTATGTTCGTTCGATCTTTTGAATAAGTAAATGCTGATGATTAAAAGAGTTGGTTCACGCTCAGATGGCCTAGGTGGTCCGTTGCGCCTTGTGATTTTCACAAAGTTAGGATCTTGTGCATCCCACTTGGCGCAGCGGCACCACCTACGGCCGCTTGTATGTGTCCACCCTAAATATGAGGCACACATCGTTACGGTTATGAATCGTCCATTCATAACTGATGCTCAATTATGTCAATGCTTGATTATCTTGCTTTTATATTATTCCGGTCCTATGTTCGTTCGATCTTTTGTATAAATGCCGATGATTAAAAGAGTTGGTTCACACTCAGATGGCCTAGGTGGTCCGTTGCGCCTTGTGATTTTCACAAAGTTAGGATCTTGTGCATCCCACTTGGCGCAGCGGCTCCACCTACGGCCGCTTGTATGTGTCCACCCTAAATATGAGGCACACAGACCGATGACCATCTTGTTCCAGTTAAGAGGTACTACAGGAGGTGGTGATCCGGGGAAAGGAACGAATGCGAGGGTTTCTGGATTTCTTTCGAACTATGAATGGCCAATTTGATCCTTTGTGTTTAACTTTCAACTTATTTATGTAATATATCTCCATTTACTAGTTATTACAGACATGTTTAAAACTATTGTTTTTGGTTTTCTTTCTTGTCATTACAGATGCCGAGGTGCTACGTGGTGTTTAGAGGCAGGGTTCCAGGAGTCTACGATCACTGGGAAAACTGCTTCGAGCAGGTGAACAATTTCAAAGGGAATGCCTACAAATCCTACAACACAAGAGTGGCGGCGGAAGCTAGGTGGTTCATCCATCTCGAGGAGGAACAGAAGAAGAAGAAGAACAACAACAAGTGGATGAAGACCATCGCCGCCGCTCTTGTCGCCGTCGCCTCGCTCGTCATGCTATGGTTCCTAGTTAGATGATTAGGTTATCGGTGACTAGATAGGTCACTTGTCCCGATGATGAAGCATCATCGATCGATGTAATCGGTCCCGATGATTAACCGTTTGATGTAGGTCACTTGTATCTATTTGACTCTGATAAACACTTTGTATTCATAATCAACTGTTTGATGTAGCTATTCGGAATTCTAAGCAGTATGATCAACTATGATATATCATTTGTTCGTCAGAGAACTGTTTTGATACATTTTTTCTATTGATATTCTTCTGTATTTGAGATGTGTATATACCTGTATAAATACGGTACTGCGTATTTCAAAAAAATATAGCACAATATAGCCGTGGCGCACCAAAAAGGGTACCCGTGACGCACCTGGGAGGATAGTCGTGACGCGCAAAACTTGATACCCGTGGCGCACCAAGTAACTTAGCCGTGACGCACCTAAGTCCCTAGCCGTGGCGCACGTCCGGAGTTAGGCGTGACGCGCCTCGCAATAGCCGCGGCGCACCGAACCCGTGCGTCACGGGTATCAATAGGCGCGGCGCACCAGCTAGGTGCGTCACGGTTAAACCCATAGGCACGGCGTGATAGCCGTGACGCGCCCAGGTGCGTCACGGATAAGCAAAACGGTGCGTCACGGGTAAGCTTTTCCCTAGTAGTGTCTCCCAGGTGCTTCTGCCCATTGAGAAATTATAGTGCCATGCTCTAGGTAGAGCAGTAAAACTGTGTGTGCTACTCTGATTGTATTCAGAGAATGTGCCACTCCTTTCCCGTGGTTTCTGTTCGCTGGGAAACACCCTGTTTCCCCCATCTCATTACTTCACTAAATCTTGATGAAACTGAATGTGTATTTGTTGTGCTGAGGTGCTTTTCCAGTGGATTAGTGCCCAGCAACAATCTGTTGCATGCTTATGACCTGGATAATTTTCATTGGCTATTTTCTTAGGATTTGTGCCCCTGTTAGCCATTAGAACTGATAAGAACATGTGGCTAAGTGATATTCTTGCCCCTGCCAATGATGCAAAAGGCTGAGGCCCAAAGTTAATGAAGAACATATGCTTTGCTTGTATTTTTTAAAACCCCCTAGGATGCAATTAGCATAGCGACAATATGTCTGGCTGAGGGAAATTCCCATGCCACTTTCTGTGCATAAACTAGCAACATCTCTTGATAGGATGTGTATACAAATCAACCTGAAAATTGATGATGCGCTGGTTGTCTGCTGGTGAACTTGCTTTCTCTTCTTGACTCCAGGCCTGCTCCTCTAGTCTACTAGCTTAGCCTCGTTGTTATTCTGCTGGATCTGTGGTTTCACAGATTCCTGGTGGATGGAATGATTTGTGGTGATTGTTCTTGATGCGTGTTCTTGAGCTGTATAGCTCGAGCTGTGATCTAGGAGATGGAATTGATTTGTCCTCCTGCTGCTCTATGGCCTTTTGCCCTTTTATCTTCTTGTTGCAGCTATGACAACACAGAGACATGCACCTCTGTGTGTCCTGTGCGCTTGACTACATTGTCCTGGGATATTTCCTGCTCGACTTGCCCTGGTCTTCTCCCGGGTTATCTTCATTTTTGACTTGACACACTTGTATTTTCTAACGATTTGCCAATTATGTTGTTCTAAGGCTTATAACAGATCTTAAACAGATATTAAACTTGATTTAGCCTAATCTCAATTAAGCTACTAGCAGTGCACTTCACTGCGAGTTCTAATCCCAACCATCTCTACTTTTACTTTTGTTTTGTTTTCTTGTTTATTTTGCAGCAACAACAGAATATCAATAAATTGAAGAATAGAAGTTTTCCAAGAAATAGTCTAGGAATTATTTTTGTAAATGTTCAAGTGTATCAAGACGTGTATTTTCTATTTATTGGATCTTGTAATGACTTTCTAATATTGTTTTAATAATTAATAAATCTTATTGTTTTTTTGTTATAAATCCTATTAATTAGATTGAATCGCATAAAGATTTTATTTAGTAAATGTTTCAAACTTAATTAATAACTAATTATTCAAAGTATCTTAATAATCAAGTTGAATTCAAATTCAAATGCAAATGTTCTTTTGTTTCAAATATTTAATTGAACCATCTCAAATCAAACAACGCCTAAAGATCATCTCGAAATTCCTTGCTCCTTCCCCTCTCGACTCTAAACCCTAAGTCACGAAGATAATGAAACTCCGATTACTCTAAGGTCTTAGTTTGCGAAAAGTTTATTCAGGTTTTGCAAGAATATGCATGCAGATGAAAATTGCTATATCTACCCTCCTTTAGATACTATACATTGGGATATCACAGTCTTTCCCCCTTAACTGAAACTTTGTCCCGAAGTTATAACAAGTGTACCTGAAGAACTCGGGGTAGGCTTGTCGTAGTTCTTCTTCCTTCTCCCACGTAGCTTCTCGTTTAGGATGATGTTTCCATGACACCTTGCGAAACTTGATTGCCCTATTTTGGAGTCTTTTCTAGTCTTCTGACAAAATCTTTGCTTGTTCTTCAACATATGTTAGGTTTTCTTCTAACTCGAGATCATCATCTGTGACATAATCTTCTGGTTCCTTCAAACACTTCCGGAGTTGGGATACATGCAAAACCTTATGGACTTGCATCAACTTCTCTGGTAGCTGTAGAGTGAAAACTACATTCCTATTCTGTGCAAGAGTCTTGAATGGTCCAATGTATGAAGGACTTAACCTTCCCTTTACTCCGAACCTCTTAAGCCCCTTCATTGTACTAACTCTGAGATATACCATATCTCCTATTTTAGGTTCACATGTCCGTCTCTTCTGGTCAGTATAGCTTTTCTGACGACTCTAAGAAATCTTCAAGCGATCAGAGATGATGTCAATGTTATTTTGTTTGTCCTTAACATAGTCCGGTTCAAATTCTGATTTGCCTCCAGCTTCATGCCAACATATCGGTGATCTACATTTTGTCCTGCCTTCAAGCTGCTTTGATAACTGTTGTTGTATGAAAACTCCGCTAATGGTAGATGTTCAGCCCATGATCCACCAAAATCTATAGCACGTGCCCGGAGCATGTCTTCCTGAATCTAATTAGTCCTTTCAGTTTGCCCTCCAGTTTGTGGCTGATAAGCAGTACTGAAATCGAACTATGATCCTCAAGCCTTATGCAATTTCTTCCAGAATATTGATGTAAACACAAATCCTTGATGTGAAACTATTATTTTGGTTACTCCATCTTTACTGACGGTCTCCTTCACATAAAGATCCACTGGTTTTTCCATGTTATCCTTCTGATTTACTGCTAGGAAATGTGCACTTTTGGTCAATCGATCTACGATAACCCAAATCATGTCCTTATGCGACTTGGTCATTGGTAGACCAATAATAAAATCCATGCCAATCTCCCCCACTTCCATTCTGGAATCTCTAGAGGTTGTAATGGTCCTACTAGACTTTGGTGTTCTGTCTTCACCCTCTCACATGTGTGACATTCTGACACATACTTGGCAATCTCTCTTTTCATGTTATTCCACTAAAATATCTCTTTGAGATCCATGTACATCTTGGTACTCCCAGGGTGAATGGAATACAGTGTCTGATGTGCCTTCCAAAGTATCAAATTCTTGATATCGGGTATGTTTGGTACACAAATTCTTTGGTGGAACCATAGTGAGTCACACTCACCTAAACGGAATGCTGAAGGTTTTCCTTCCTCAATTTTCTGGACTTATTCCTTTATGAATGGATCTTCATCTTGTCGACGGATTATCTCATTCCGAAGATCACTTTTTCTCGCATCCATAACCTTTATAGTATACAAACCTCCCAAAGAATTTACCTAACGTGTCTCGATTTCTGATTTTTCTATTTCCCACTTCAACTCCTATGGCAGCTCATGATGTATTGGTTGGCTATCGGTGCTCTCATAATCCTTGATCAACTCTAGCCATCTTATTTTCCACATATTCAATTATTTCTGAGTAAAGAAATATTTGAGACTTTTATGGTCTATGTATAGCTCACATTTTGCTCCATAGAGAAATGAACTCCATCTCTTCAAAGAAAAAACTACTGCTTGCAACTCCGAATCATGAGTTGGGTAGTTGACTTCATGAGGTTTTAGCTGCCTATAACCATAAGCTATTACCTTCCTGTCTTGTATGAGTACACAGCCTAATCCATTCTTGGATGCATCACAATATACTATATAATCCTTGACTGGTTCAGGTACTACTAAGATTGGTGCTGATGTTAATCGTTTCTTCAACTCCTGGAAACTAGCTTCACGCTTGTCTATCCACTAAAAAAGAGTAGTTTTCTTAACAACTTGGTCATTGGCCTTGCTATCTTGGAAAATCCTTCGATGAATCTTTGATAGTACCCGTCCATTTCGAGGAAACTTCTAACTTCATTAACATTGGTTGGTGCTTTCCAATCCAGAACTGACTGTACTTTGTCAGGGTTTACCGCAATACCTTCCTTACTGGTGACATGTCAAAGGAATTATACTTGATATAGCCAAAACTCACACTTACTGAATTTGGCATACAACTGATGTTCCCTTAGAACTTGCAATGATATTCTCAAATGCTTAGCAGGGTCCTCTTTATTCTTGGAATATATCAGAATATCATCTATGAATACGATCAGGAACTTGTCTAGATATGGCGTGATGATCTTGTTCTTAACGTTCATGAAAATAGCTGGTGCATTGGTCAGTCCAAAAGGAACAACCAAATACTCATGATGCACATACCTTAACACTAATGATGTCTTCGGTACATCTTCTGGCTTAATTTTAATCTGATGGTATCCGATCCGAGATCGCTCTTGGAGAATACTCCCGCTCCATGGACTTGTTTAAAAAAATCTTGAAGCCTTGGCAGTTGATACTTGTTTTTGATGGTGACATTGTTGAGATTTCTGAAATCACCACACATTCTTGACCTCCATCTTGCTTGTCCACGAATATAACTGGTGATCCCCGTGGTGATACACTTTCTCGGATGAATCCTTTACTCTCTAGTTTATCTAACTCCTCTTTGAGTTCCTTCAACTCTTTTCGACCAATCTTGTAAGGTGCTTGAGAAATAGGTGGTGTACCTGGTATCAAGTCGATGGTGAACTCTGTCTCTCTATCCGGTGGAATTCCCGGTAATTATGCTAGAAATACATCCGGAAACTCGTTTACCACTGGTATATCCTCCAACTTGTCTTTAGTGAGTAAGTTGAATTGAAGTTCAACCTCCACATGAGTATGCTTATCTGCCTGGTAGGTGATCCTTCCTCCTCCAGGCTTCTTAATAGAAACGGTTTTATCTTAACAATCAATTAGAGCTCCATAGTCTGTCATCCTATCAATATTCTTCAAAGGGATAACAAAAACATCCGCGTATTATGTGGAACCACACATCATAATGACATGTTCTGTCCTGACATGCGTAACTAAGAGTGTGCCTCCAACCGTTATAACGGTAAGAGGATACACTAACCGCGAACACTTTACCCCATATTTGTCCACAAAATGAATGGAGATGAATGATGGGGTGGCACCGGTATAATTAAAACTTTTCCATAGTGGGTAAGAAGACTGAGCGTACCTAGATGTTGGGAATATGCCCTAGAGGCAATCATGTATGATGTAATTCCCAATGTATTCATAAGGTCATCCTTGTTTTGAACATTTGATATATGTCATTGAATATGTGACTTGATTGTGGAACTATGTATTCATGTTGTTCATGCTAAATTGTTCTTGGTCATTAAGTTTGTGCTGGACACACACCCTAGAATAATGTGAGTGTTGGCTGATGACTCGGTTCCACTTGTCATGGGCATGGCGATGCCATTCCAACGTTCACAGACTCGGCTAAAGAGTTTAGCAAGTCGGACTGACCCATATTGAGATGCAACGAGCAAGTCGTCATTTGCATATCACAATCAATGTAATCCTTAGACCTGAGGTTGTCGCACAATCCGAGTTGTGAATCACCGACTTAGGTTCTGTCAAACGTTGTTACGTGATAAGGCAGTTATAAAGGCAGAGTTCAGGTCGAATGAGAGCAAGCTGCGTGATGTGGATAATCAAGATGGGATTTTGCCCCTCCGACTGGAGAGATATTCTCTGGGCCCTCTTGAGTGATGTGATTCCATAAGTATGGCCATGCGTGACTCAGTTAAGTGTTAACTGGGTCTATTGACTAAGAGTTAGTCAGATAAATCATATATCACGGACCGAGAAGAGAGTTGAACTATTTAAGGGATGACGATAATTCGCCTATAGTTCTACAAGGTATATCATGAGGCAAAAGGGACTCAGATGAAAGTCACATTGGAAGGTATGTCCTCATGACTCTATGACACTTAGGAGTCAGCATGTTCTGCTAGGAGCCGCTACCGATTGATCGATTGGGAGTCTGACTCCAATCGTGTCCAAGTCGCCATGAGCCTGCAGGGTCGCACACTTAAGAGCAGGAGCAAGTATATTGGTCGGGTTGGACCCGAACCGGAAATTGACTAAATTTATGAGTTGGACTCATAGAGGGAATGGGCCACAAGCATTATGCAGCCCACTCCCACTCGCTATATGAAGAGGGGCGCAGGTTGCCCAACGGGATAAGTTTTCCACTCCCATGCGTTGGGAACCCTAGCCCAACTCAATCCAGCCGCCGCACCGGATCTAGCAGTCCGCCGTCGGAGCTCCTCCTCGTATGTGTGGATACCGGCAAGGGTGTTGTACGTTCAGCACTTCGACGATCACAGGATTGGATCGGCTGGATCGGATCGTGGGACTACACTGCATCGACATGCTTCATCGATAATCTGCACCTGCGCGTCTAGTGGTAATCCTCGTGGCCTTCTACCTCGGCTAGATCTTGAAAGTACCGCGTAGAAAAGTTTTGTTTATCTCTACGCGTTCCAACACTTGCACCATTGTGTCTAAGTTGTGCGCCTCCTCCAGGGATGTACAGTTCAGCTTTCCGAAGGGCTTGCCTCTCTTGCCATTGCTATTCTTCCCACTACTTCTACTTCAATCTGTGAATCCACCCGCTCCTCCGGGTCTAACTCCACCCTTATTGAATCCCGAAGGGAATATGCACGAGAGGCAATAATAAAGTGGTTATTATCTTATTCCTGGTTTATGATAAATGTTTATTTCTCATGCTAGAATTGTATTAATTGGAAACGTTGATACATGTGTGTTTAATAAACAAATAATGGTTCCTAGCAATGTCTCTCGAACTAGCTCATTGATTAACTGATGATCAAGGTTTCCTGATCATGAACATTGGATGTTGTTAATAACGGGGTCATATCATTGGTAGAATGATGTGATGAACATAGACCCAAAGTGAATATAACAATGCGATCAAGTTATTAAGTTTACATTGTTATATCAAACATACAAAGTAACTCTAATCCTTAGACCATGAGATCATGTCAATCGCTAATACCGGAAGAGTGCATTGATGTCATGAAACGTCACACCGTAACAGGGTGACTATAAAGGTGCCGTTGGGTATTCGGAAAGTATTAGTTGAGGCTCATAGATCAAGAGTGGGATTTTTCCATCCAAATGACGGAGAGATATACTCTTGGCCCTCTCGGTGATATCACATCGGCACCGCTTGCAAGCACGTAACTAGGTCACATGGATGTCATATCACAGAACGAGTAAAAGAGTACTTGTCGGTAACGAGATTGAACTAGGTATGGTTAATACCAATGATCAAATATCGGACAAGTAAAATATCCCGAGATAAAGGGAATTGGTAACGACGTTTATGGTTCACACGATCACTAGATTCATCGTTGAATGTGTAGAACTCATTACGGATCTCCAGGTTCCGTTGTTGACTATTGATCGGAGAGGTGTCTCGATCATGTCTACATTATTCACGAACCGTAGGGCTACACACTTAAGGTTTCATGACGGGATTGAGTGGATACGGAATATCGGATAAAAGTTTGGACAACACCAAAATTATTTCGGGGTATATTGGAATAGTCACCGGAATTGTTTCGGGGAATATTGAAATAGTTCAAGGTGGTATATGTTAATGTTTGATTAACAAATAGTTCAAGGGGGTAAGTGTTAATGTTTCTTAATAGGATTAACAACTATTAAAATAAAAAAATGAAATTGGTTTATTTATTTATTAAAGAAAACCCCTGGAATTTTGAGTGGGAATTGATGAGAAAATGAGTGGGTTTAGTGGAGGGGAGAAGTGGAGGCACTACAATTTCGTGGCTGCCTCCCCCTCCTATATAAATAGGGGTTGGACCTCACTCTCCCCCACACACTTGTGTCATCTCCACCTCCCTCCTCCCGATGATCCACCTCATGTTCATGCGCTTGGCGAAGCCCTGAACGAAGTTTTCTCCACCACACCACGCCGTCGTGCTGCTAGATTTCCGAGGGATCGAGGGAACGGAGGTCGTCATCGAGCTGTAAGTGTGACCGAGTGCGGAAGCGCTGCCGGATTGCAGCGCTCATCTTCGCGATCTTGAGATCGATGTGAGTACGAATACATCACGAACGAGATTTGATCTCGTAACGCTTTGTGTCTTCAAGGGTATGTTCTCCTTAATACTTTCTCTATGCCGCTTGCTTTCATCTCCTAGATTAGATCTTGGCCCTTCGGGTATCTATCGCGTAGGAATTTTTTTGTTTTCTATGCAACGAACCCTTAAGTGGTATCCGAGCCGGATCTATGCGTAGATGATTTGTACGGGTAGAACACGTAGGTGTATGTGGGCGTTGATGATCATGTTATTGCCTCCTTGAGTATTTTATGATCTTAGTGGCATAGTAGGATGAAGCTTCCCTAGACAAACTTTATGTATACTTTGTACGCGAGGCATGTCTCACTTGTGGCTGAGGGGGTGTACGTTTCTCCTACTATAGTTAAGATCTAATCTACGAAGGGTTGTTACAAATATTTTTATCAACGTTGTGGTTCATGTTCGTTGGTATGAACGTGTAACATCCCTACTTTTGTTTAATAAAGAGAGGTGTTGAGTACATGGCATGCATGCATGAAAAATGGACCAAAAATTTGCATTCAAAATTTTATTAGTGAACTAAAAGATAATCATTTAATCTGGCTTCACACAAACTTGTTTTATAAAGTTTTCCAAAATGAGTCAACCATGTGATAGAAATGTGGCAAATTTGAAGGGCTTTCCAACAAATATTTGTGTTCAATTTTTGCTTCACAAAAAGGCCCTCAAAATCTGCTTTTGGTTCTGTTTTTAAGTACAAAAGGACCTCTTGGTAATTTCTTCAGAAATTAAAGGGGGTTTTCCGCGAATTCTTTTGCTTTTCTGTTTTCTTCCACGGCACCGGCCAGAAGGACAAGGAAGGGCGGCGAGCGCCACCTCCTGCTTGCCCCTTGGCGACGTGGAGGCCCCGAGCTCCTCAAGGAGACGTCCAGATCGAGCTGGGCTCGCAGAACCGCCTCGAGCTCCCTCCTCTCTTCCTCTATATCTCTCCCTCGCGCCCGAACCTCCGCCGCCGCCGATCCGCCGCCGCCGGCCATTCACCGCCTCCCCGACCTCCCCGAGCACTTCACTAGGACCGCGATGTCCTCCTCCTTCACCTCGCATCAGGAATCGGGCCGGGATGCCCTAAATCACCGCCGCCATCCTCTTCTCCTTCGCGGCCGGCTGCTCGTCGTCGCCGATTCCGGCTTCCCCGACCTCCTCCGGCCTAGTTCGCCTTTCCTTCTCGTGGCCGGAATCGCCTAGTTCGCTGGAGCCGATGACCACCTCCGCCGCTTCCCATTGCCGTCTCGCCGCTGTTGCTTCCCTGGAAGCGAGACGACCCTCCCCGGGTTCCCCTCGACGAGAGGAAGCCCGTGGGCTACACCGCATGCCCGGGGGCGCAGCCGTTCGCCGCCTGCGTGCTCCACTAACACCAGCCGGCCACACCGTGATGCCACGGTGACATCACTGTGACGTCACCTAGCCATGTGTCCGCCCTGCTGGCTTTCTTTTATTGTTTTTAAACTGAATAGTGGGGCCCGCAGGAAAATAGAATAATAGGAATTAATTAAAATTTGGAAATTAAATAACTTTTAATTTATAACTCCAAAAATTATTAAAAAATATGCAAAATGTGCAGAAAAATATAAGCTATCTATTTATACTATTTTTATCCATGTTTGACAAAGTTCAAAATGAGGCCATATTTGGAGTTTGAATTTAATTCATTTAAATATTGAAAATAAAGTTTCAATTCAATAAAATTAGAAAATCAAGTGCAATATACCAAAATGATTAGTGAAACAAATGCAACCTATCTATGAGGTTCCCAAAGTCATTTGAGCAACTAAACTTGGTCACACCTCTAGAATAGGGTTTTCTTCCCCTCCGGTGTTTGTCGATCTCGGCGTAGAACCCTAACTTCCTGTTCGACCTTCCAAGCTTTAAATAAATTGCATTGTTTTAATCATGCATACATATTGTGCATTGCACAGTCACCAAGTATTGATTGTTTGCCTTCTTTCCGGTGTATCTCGATATCGGTAGACCGAGATCCGGAGGTTGATCCGGCCTTCTACGACAACCCCAGTTCCACCTTCGACGAGCAAGGCAAGCACAACCTCATGGCTCCACCCATGTTTTGAATCTTTTCAACCTCTTACTCATGAATGCAATTCAACTTGGTTTTGAGTCTGTCTGAGTTAACCTATCCACTGCATGACCCCCTTATATGTCACCTTCATACCTGTTTACCCCCCTAGTATGACTAGGGTTGTTTGAGTAAGGTAGAGCCTTGTGTGTTTAATGCTTAGACATGCTTAGTCTTATGATCTGCTTCATCCGGTTGATGAATGCTGATAATGCGTGAACCTAGTATGAAAGGTGTTTATGCTTTGATATGGGTCATTAACATGATTAACATGGCATGGATGTTGAGGCCACTATGGGTTGTGGTTTTTGTCTCGTTCATGCCCCTAGGTGCGAGTTCTCGCCTTCGAAGCCAAGATTGAGCGTGCAACCACATGCGGGGCCTAACAGACCTCGCTCGGCTAACTAACTTGTCTAGTCACTTCCATGGGTCACGTAGATTGAAGTTTCCATTTGCGGGTGTGTCATAAAATGTTTTGGAGAAAACTAGCGCATGACCGGGACCAGTGATGGACGTACACAGATCTTGTCCCCACTCACGGAACAAGTGCCGCAAGGAGGTGACCAACTCCCTGTTTATGGGGTGGCCCTTTTTGGGTTGACTCATGGATAGGGCTAAGCAAGGTAAAGGCCGTGGTCGACCACACTCTGCCGCTCTCTTAGAGAGGAGCGTTACCGCGTGGCGTTAAGAGTCGGTTGACACGTGTGGGTAAAGTGTACCCCCTGCAGGGATAAATATCCTCGAGAAGCCGTGTCCACGGTTATGGACGACTTGGCAACGGATTCTGTGATCATAGAAAACTCTAACGGAATGAATAAAACTTGTTGACAACGAATGAAGGATGCCTCCTCGACTACGTCGAGAGGGGTGATTCTTGTAGCATAAGGTAGTATGGGGATGAGAAAGTACTTGGTGGACTAAAGAACATGATGATCTCAGTAGTTGACTAGATTCCTCCTCTGTTTTAGAAATGCTCTATTACACGTGCTTCTTCTTGCTCAACTTCCGAAAACAAAGATGGCTTTACGCAAAAGAACTTAAAAGCCAAGTCTTGCTGAGTACCTTTTGTACTCAACCTTGCCTCGTTGTTGTTTTGTTTCAGACTTCGGCGATGCAGCTGAAGAAGTGTTCTACCTCGACGTCGATGAGTAGTTAGGGGTTCCCAGGTGGCAGCCTAGTATATGTAGTATGGGTTTGGCTGCGTTGCTTATGTTTTGGACTCTTAGTACTTTTGCAGTCTTGTTGTATAGAAACATATTTACTTTCGCTGCTTGTTGTAAGTTTGGGTTGCTTGACCTATATTGGTCGTGTAACCTCTGCGTGTAAGCTACTCTAGTAAGACTTGTTTAATACAACTTTCATGTCTAGAGTGCTGCTTTGATCGATTGTTGGTTTTGATCCCGCTGTTATACAGTTTTGGCTATGCCTACATAGTGGTCGCAGTCGAGGGGTTGTGGAGCTGATGATCCATTTCCGAGCCCACCTGCCGATGTGATTCGGCCTAGGGCGAGGTAACCGCAGTAACCCTCGATTGTTGTTGCACGTTCTGGACACATAGCAGATCCGTATAACTTTGGTCCCGTTCCTTCAGTTTCATCCGACTCGTGGACGCTTGGGTATGCATAACTGGTTATGACTAGCATGGATACAAGGAGTAGTAGACTGGGGATCCGGACTACGTGCCGATGAATCCAGTCTGCCTGTCATTGTTTGTTGTAGCCGGGGCTGGCAACCCTGAAGCCCCTGTGATTCCATGGCTAGGAGCACATAACAGTATGTATATCTCTGGGTCCGGGGTCCGACAAGTCTTGGTATCAGAGCAGGACTACCAGTAGGAAATCCTTGCCATTGGTCGATGTTGAGTCTAGAACTTGTGGAATCTATTTTGAAAATACAAAAGAGTTGAGAAAACCCTCTTAGGATTCTTTTTACTCCTTACTTGGTATCGCTCTAACTCTGAGTCACCGTACCTCATTTGTTTTAATGTGTGTGTTTTCCCTTGTGTTATCTCAAAAGTTAGGAGTAAAACCGTTGGGTGTTTTCTTCCGAGTACGTCGTTTCAGGTTGTTATAGTTCCAAATTCAAATAATTCCTTCATGTCTTTTGACATCTTGCAAAATGTGTTTGTTTCAGATGACCTTTGGACAGGTTGTTCGACACACTCTTTGCCTTGGAGTTCCAGGTTTTCCCCATCTTTTAGCCTCAGCCTGTGCAAACCTAGGAGCCCCTTGGTACCCTGTGTACACGGTGTATGAGCAGTATCGTGACTTCAACCGGTCCCAGTGCCTATGTGGTGTCCGTCTTCCACAACTAGATAGTACCATCATTCCTGCCATGCACTACGCTGAGGGTCTTGGTTTCACTGTTGAGATGGCTATGCAGGATGCTGCACGGCACTGTCTTAACGTGCTTCGTTACCACTATCCTGACCACGAGCATAGCTCTTTCCGATATTGTCCTGGTTCTGAACCGACTCTTGAGGGGTGTCTCACCCATACCTTTGTTGATTCCTCCCAGGAGGAAGATCCTTGACTTAGGTGCACCGCTTATCTTCTTGTTGCTTATGCTCGTCGTGAGTGCGAGCTTAGTGCACTAGTCAACACCCTTGCAGCTAGTCTCAGGACTGTGACAGACAGAGTGAGGCCATTCGTTGAGAGTGGTCTGGTTCCAACCTCTGAGATCGAGGTTCCATCTGTACTTGTGCCTTCTTCGGTCGCGTCTCCAGATGTTGGAGGTGATGTTCCCCCTCGTGGACGCATGAGGAGACCTTGGATGGTGCGTGGTGTACCACAGTCTCTCCATGGACCGCAGGATGAGTCTGTTCGTCGCTACTATGGTGCTCCGGTTCCACTTCCTTTCAACTTCGGAGGATACTGAGACCGTTGTCGGTTCCAGCTAGAGTAATGTTTTCTTTCATGCACTCGAAACCCGAAGTTGTAGAAAAATAATGTATAGGAGCAGAACTTCGGTGATGTGTATCTACTGTACTCCTTTCAGTGTTGTATGCACTTAAGCTTGTGAGCTTGTACCGCCACTATGTATGTTTTTTTACTTCGACTGGTTTCAATAAATGTTGTAAGATGTTGTCTCCATGTTGATGAAATGATACACTTCATGTTCATTCGTTCTGTTCTACTACATTTTGGCATGTATCTTGATTTCCGTTGAAACTATCACATGTCGATCCATTGTATCTTTTTCCATGGATGTGTTATTCATGATTCTTCTTCCTTTTACTCAGGATGTCGAGTGGTACTCGTGGCTGTAACAATCCTCCTCCTGAGCCAACACCTCCGCCGTCACCAACAATGGTGCAGGTGCT
Organism: Alopecurus myosuroides; assembly: GCA_028641055.1. Lineage (NCBI taxonomy): Eukaryota > Viridiplantae > Streptophyta > Magnoliopsida > Poales > Poaceae > Alopecurus > Alopecurus myosuroides. The sequence continues at coordinate 508,705,314 of CM054058.1, read as the reverse complement.
GTAGAGCATTGAGAACAACTAAGGAACGAACATCTTCTGGAGCGTGTGGCCCAGAACACTGAACGCCGTGCTGCCGGTGTTACACTTGTGGACTTCCTCAAGGCTCAGCCACCATACTTTGCTGAATCTACTGAGCCTCTCGATGCCGATGATTGGCTTCGCACAATGGAGCGCAAGTTCCTTGCTCTCCGTGTCCAGGATCGTGACCGTGTGAACTTCGCCACCTACAAGCTTGAGGGTGCTGCTGGTGCTTGGTGGGAAGGCTTCCTGGTGTTGCAGGCGCCAGATCATGAGGTCACCTTGGCAGAGTTCCGCACTGCTTTCCGTGAGGCTTATATTCCGAAGGCAATGATGGACGGTAAAAGAAAGGAGTTCCTCGATCTTACTCAGGGAAGTATGGGCATTGAGGCTTATGGTCGTGTTTTCACCCGTCTGGCTCGCTATGCTCCTCATGATCTCACTAATGACGAGGACAAGTAGGAACTGTTCCGTAAGGGCCTGAATCCAACTGTTCGTTATGAGCTGCTACGCTTTAAGTTCCAGAGCTTCCAGGAACTGTACAATCAGGCCATCACTCTTGAACGTGGCAAAAAGGTGATGTATACTGCTATGAAGAAGAGTGCTGGAGATTCCCGTGCATCACCCTCTGGTCAGAAGAGGAAGCGCCGTGTGTTCATTCCATACAGCATTGTTCCCAGGGCTCTGTATCAGCCAAGGCCATCTGGATATGCCCCTCGTCTGCCTGCACCACCTGCTACATCAACCTATGGTGGTAGACAAGGTTTCCGTCCTCCAGTTGCCGCTCCTCCTAGCAATGTCTGCTATCGCTGTGGCCAGCCTGGTCACTTCTCGAGGGAGTGCCCTCAGAATCATGCTAGACGTGTAGCTCCTCCTCCAAAGAAAACAGCGAAGCCTGTTGGTGTTGGACGTGGTCGTCTTAACCACGTGAATGTTGAAGATGCTCAGGAAGATCCAGGCGTCTTACTGGGTACAATTTATGTCAACTCAATTCCGGCTTTAGCCTTATTTGACTCTGGAGCATCGCATACATTCATATCAGAAGGGTTTGCTAAAATGCATGGGATACCTTTTGAAAGGTTGTCAAAACCGTTGATGGTAAACTCCTCTGGTTGCAACTGGCAAACCACCATGGTTACGCCAGAACTCATGGTTGAGGTGGGATATTGGAAATTCCCCACAACCTTCATTGCACTAAAGTCCAGTGATCTTGATGTCATACTGGGTATGGACTGGCTCTCGAAATATGGAGCTAAGCTGGATTGTGCAACAAAATCCCTCACCTTGACACATCCTTCTGTGTTTTCTTTTGTATATTGGTCTGAGTTCACCATTCCACCATCAGCCCGCACACAACTTTGTCCTGAACTGCAGCTATACTTCATGCAAGGTGAATACTCTCCTGAAATTCATGAGTTATCTGTAGTCAGTGATTTTCCTGATGTGTTTCCTAAAGAGTTACCTGGCATGCCACCTGACCGAATTGTGGAGTTTGTCATTGAGTTAGTCCCTGGTACCGCTCCTATGTCTAAAAGACCTTATCGTATGGCCCCAGAGGAGTTGGTGGAATTTAAACGCCAAATAGAGGAGTTAGAAGAAAAAGGTTTCATACAACCTAGTACATCTTCTTGGGGTTGTCCCACTATCTTTGTCAAGAAGCGGGATACCAATGTTCCACGTCTCATTGTTGATTATCGGTCGCTGAATGCAGTGACCATCAATAACAAATACCCTCTTCCAAGAATCAATGACCTCTTTGATCAGTTAGCTGGTGCAACTGTCTTTTCCAAGATGGACCTGCGATCAGGATACCATCAAATAAAGATCAGAAAGGAGGACATTCCCAAAACGGCGTTCACTACTCGTTATGGTCTTTACGAGTACACCGTCATGTCTTTCGGTCTTACCAATGCTCCAGCTACCTTCATGAGGCTTATGAACTCGGTATTCATGGAGTATCTTGATAAGTTCGTCGTTGTCTGCATCGACGATATCCTGGTCTATTCCAAAACCGAAGATTAACATTCTGAACACCTTCGTTTGGTGTTGTCCAAACTCCGTGAGCACAAGCTGTATGCCAAGTTCTCCAAGTGTGAGTTTTGGTTGAAAGAACTCGTCTATCTCGGACACGTGGTTTCTGCTGAAGGTGTTGCCGTTATTCCAGACAAGGTCCAATCCATTCTGGATTGGGAAACACCTAAGTCAGTCAAGGATGTTCGGATTTTTCTCGGACTGGCAGGTTATTACCGTCGTTTCATTGAGAACTTCTCCAAAATTGCCAAACCTATGACTGAACTTCTTAAGAAAGGCAAAAAGTTCGAGTGGTCAGAAAAGGCAGAGGAAAGATTCCAAACTCTGAAAACCAAACCGACTACCGCTCCTGTGCTTGTTCTTCCTGATACGAGAAAGGAGTTTGTCATCTTCTGACCACTCGAAGATCAGAAAGGAGGACATTCCCAAAACGGCGTGCACTACTTGTTATGGTCTTTACGAGTACACCGTCATGTCCCTCGGTCTTACCAATGATCCAGCTACCTTCATGAGGCTTATGAACTCAATATTCATGGAGTATCTTGATAAGTTCGTCGTGGTCTACATCGACGATATCCTGGTCTATTCCAAAACCGAAGATGCACATTCTGAACACCTGTGTTTGGTGTTGTCCAAACTCAGTGAGCACAAGTTGTATGCCAAGTTCTCAAAGTGTGAGTTCTGGTTGAAAGAACTCGTCTATCTCGGACACGTGGTGTCTTCTGAAGGTGTTGCCGTTATTCCAGACAAGATCCAATCCATTCTGGACTGGGAAACACCTAAGTCAGTCAAGGATGTTCGGATTTTTCTCGGACTGGTAGATTATTACCGTCGTTTCATTGAGAACTTCTCCAAAATTGCCAAACCTATGACTGAAATTCTTAAGAAAGGCAAAAAGTTTGAGTGATCAGAAAAGGCAGAGGAAAGTTTCCAAGCTCTGAAAACCAAACTGACTACCGCTCCTGTGCTTGTTCTTCCTGATACGAGCAAGGACTTTGTCAACTTCTGTGATGCCTCTCAACAAGGATTCAGTTGTGTGTTAATGCAAGTAGGTCATGTGGTGGCTTATGGTTCTCGTCAACTGAAACCACATGACCGCAATTATCCAAACCATGATCTTGAGCTAGCAGCCGTGGTCCATGCTCTCAAACAATGGCGTCATTATCTTCTTGGCAACCGATGTGAGCTATACTCAGATCATCAGAGTCTGAAATATCTGTTCACCCAACCAGATCTGAATCTCAGACAGAGAAGATGGTTGGAGGTAATCAAGGACTTTGACTTGGGTCTCAACTATCAACCCGACAAAGAAAATGTCGTCGCGGACGCGCTAAGTCGGAAGTCTTATTGTAATAATTTGATGATACAACAAGCCCAACCTTCTCTTCATGAGGAGTTTTCCAAGCTCTACCTTGAAGTTGTTCCTTCCGGATATCTGGACAGTCTGGAAATAAAACCTTCTCTCGAAGATCAAATAAAAGACGTTCAGAAGAACAACTTAGGCATTGCTAAGATCAAGAAGAACATTGCTAGCGGTGCTGCTAACTGTTTCTCTATTGATGATCAAGGCATTGTCTACTTCAAAAACCGTCTGGTTGTACCCAAGAACCAAAATCTAAGAAATCTAATACTCCAAGAGGCTCATGACACACCTCTTTATATTCATCCTGGTAGCACCAAAATGTATCAGGATCTTCGTCCGAAATTCTGGTGGACCCGATGAAGCGAGAAATTGCTCAGTATGTTGCTGAATGCAATGTCTGTCATCGTGTGAAGGCAGAACATCAAAGACCAGCCGGTGTTCTTCAACCCCTGCCTATTCCTGAATGGGAGTGGGATGATGTGGTTATGGATTTCATCACCGGTCTTCCCAAGACAAAGAAAGGCCATAATTCTATCTGGGTGGTGGTTGACCGTCTATTCAAAGTTTCTCACTTCCTTCTTATCCGAGAAGATATCACCGCTATCCAGCTGGTGGATCTGTATGTATCCAGAATAGTCAGCCTTCACGGTGTTCCAAAGAGGATCATCTCTGATCATGGAAGTTGATTCACCTCCAAATTCTGGGCAAGTTTCCAGCAAGCTATGGGAACCCGTTTATCTTTCAGCACTGCTTTCCATCCACAAACGGGTGGCCAAACTGAGAGAGTTAACCAGATTCTTGAGGACATGCTCCGAGCTTGTGTTATATCATTCGGTAAGTATTGGGAGAAGTTTGTTCCATTTGCCGAGTTCACTTATAACAACAGTTATCAATCTAGCTTGGGCAAGGCTCCTTTCGAAGTTCTATACGGCCGTAAATGCCGAACTCCACTGAATTGGTCTGAAACCGATGAAAGATCATTCTTTAGTCCGGATGTAATCCAGGAAGCGGAAGAAATCGTTTGCATCATTCGTGAACGACTGAAAACAGCTCAGTCTCGCCAGAAGAGTTATCATGATCGTCATCACCAGGATGTTAATTATGAAATTGGCGAGAAAGCTTATCTTCGAGTCACACCTTTGAAAGGTGGAAAACATTTCGGAATCAAAGGCAAACTGGCTCCTCGTTACATCGGCCCTTTCCCTATCATTGGAAAACGAGGTGAAGTTTCATATCAACTGCAGTTGCCTCTAGGATTTCCGGATGTCCATGATGTATTCCATGTCTCCCAACTCAAACGTTGCTTCAAAGATCCTGTCCATGGTGTAGACCACGAGACTATCAAGCTCAAGGATGATCTCTCTTACAAAGAGGTCCCTGTCCGTATTCTCGATGAGGCCAAACGAAGAACTCGCAGTCAAACTATCAAGTTCCTCAAAGTTCAATGGTCACATCATTCTGAGAACGAAGCAACCTGGGAACGAGAAGATCGTTTGCGGTCTAAGTACCCCGACTTCTTTTCTAAAACCTAGGAATCTCGGGACGAGATTCTTGTAAGGGGGGTAGACTTGTAACATCCCTACTTTTGTGTAATAAAGAGAGGTGTTGAGTACATGGCATGCATGCATGAAAAATGGACCAAAAATTTGCATTCAAAATTTAATTAGTGAATTAAAAGAAAATCACTTAATCTGGCTTCACACAAACTTTTTTTATAAAGTTTTCCAAAATGAGTCAACCATGTGATAGAAATGTGGAAAATTTGAAGGGCTTTCCAAAAAATATTTTTGTGCAATTTTTGCTTCACAAAAAGGCCCTCCAAATCTGCTTTTGGTTCTATTTTTAAGTCCAAAAGGACCTCTTGGTAATTTCTCCAGAAATTCCAGGGGGTTTTCCGTGAATTCTTTTTCTTTTCCGTTTTCATCCATGACACCGGCCAGAAGGACGACAAAGGGCGGCCAGCGCCACCTCCTGCTTGCCCCTTGGCGACGTGGACGCCCCGAGCTCCTCAAGAAGACGTCTAGATCGAGATGGGCTCGCAGAACCCCCTCGAGCTCCCTCCTCTCTCCCTCTGTATCTCTCCCTCGCGCCCGAACCTCCGCTGTCGTCGATCCGCCCACGCCGGCGATTCACCGCGACCACGCCCTCCCCGAGCACCTCACTAGGACCGCGCCGTCCTCCTCCTTCGCCTCGCAACAGAAATCGGGCCAGGATGCCTTAAATCGCCGCCGCCATCCTCTTTTTCCCCGCGGCCGGCCGCCGCTCGTCGTCGCCGATTCTGGCTTCCCCGACCTCATCCGGCCTCCCCGATAGCTTCTTCGAGCTCGTGGTGAGCGTGGCATCCTCCCGGTACCCTCCCCTTTCCTTCTCGTGGCCGGAATCGCCTAGTTTGCCGGAGCCGATGACCACCACCGCCGCTTCTCCTCGCCGGATCGCCGTCGTTGCTTCCCTGGAAGCGAGGAGACCCTCCCCGGGTTCCCCTCGACGAGACGAAGCCCGTGGGCTAAATCGCACGCCCGGGGCCGCAGCCGTTCGCCGCCGGCGTGCTCCACTGACACCGGCCGGCCACACCGTGATGCCACAGTGACGTCACTGTGACATCACCTGGCCACGTGTCCGCCCTGCTGGCTTTCTTTTATTGCTTTTAAAATGAACAATGGGGCCCGCGGGAAAATAGAATAACAGGGATTAATCAAAATTTGGAAATTAAATAATTTTAATTTATAACTCCAAAAATTATAAAAAAATATGCAAAATGTTCAGAAAAATATAAGCTATCTGTTTATACTATTTTCATCCATTTTGACAAATTTCAAAATGAGGCCATATTTGGAGTTTGAATTTAATTCATTTAAATACTGAAAATAAAGTTTCATTTCAATAAAATTAGAAAATCAAGTGCAATATACAAAAATGATCAGTGAAACAAATGCAACCTATCTATGTGGTTCCCAAAGTGATTTGAGCAACTAAACTTGGTCACACCTCTAGAATAGGGTTTTCTTCCCCTCCGGTGTTTGTCGATCTCGGCGTAGAACCCTAGCTTCCTGTTCGACCTTCCAAGCTTTAAATGAATTGAATTGTTTTAATCATGCATACATATTGTGCATTGCATGGTCACCAAGTATTGATTGTTTGCCTTCTTTCTGGTGTTGCTCGATATCGGTAGACCGAGATCCGGAGGTTGATCCGGCCTTCTACGACAACCCCAGTTCCACCTTCGACGAGAAAGGCAAGCACAACCTCATGGCTCCACCCATGTTTTGAGTCTTTTCAACCTCTTACTCATGCATGCGATTCAACTTGGTTTTGAGTCTGTCTGAGTTAACCTATCCACTGCATGACCCCCTTATATGTCACCTTCATACCTGTTTACCCTCCTAGTATGACTAGGATTGTTTGAGTAAGGTAGAGCCTTGTGTGTTTAATGCTTAGACATGCTTAGTCTTATGATCTGCTTCATCCGGTTGATGAATGCTGATAATGCGTGAACCTAGTATGAAAGGTGTTTATGCTTTGATATGGTTCATTAACATGATTAACATGGCATGGATGTTGAGGCCACTATGGGTTGTGGTTTTTGTCTCGTTCATGCCCCTAGGTGCGAGTTCTCGCCTTCGAAGCCAAGATTGAGCGTGCAACCACACGCGGGGCCTAACAGACCGCGCTCGGCTAACTAACTTGTCTAGTCACTTCCATGGGTCACGTAGATTGAAGTTTCCATTTGCGGGTGTGTCATAAAATGTTTTGGAGAAAACTAGCGCATGACCGGGACCAGTGATGGACGTACACAGATCTTGTCCCCACTCACGGAACAGGTGCCGCAAGGAGGTGACCAACTCCCTGTTTATGGGGTGGCCCTTTTTGGGTTGACTCATGGATAGGGCTAAGAAAGGTAAAGGCCGTGGTCGACCACACTTTGCCGCTCTCTTAGAGAGGAGCGTTACCGCGTGGCGTTAAGAGTCGGTTGACACGTGTGGGTAAAGTGTACCCACTGCAGGGATAAATATCCTCCAGAAGCCGTGTCCACGGTTATGGACGACTTGGCAACGGATTCTGTGATCATAGAAAACTCTAACGGAATGAATAAAACTTGTTGACAACGAATGAAGGATGCCTCCTCGACTACGTCGAGAGGGGCGATTCTTGTAGCATAAGGTAGTATGGGGATGAGAAAGTACTTGGTGGACTAAAGAACATGATGATCTCAGTAGTTGACTAGATTCCTCCTCTGTTTTAGAAATGCTCTATTACACGTGCTTCTTCTTGCTCAACTTCCGAAAACAAAGATGGCTTTACGCAAAAGAACTTAAAAGCCAAGTCTTGCTGAGTACCTTTTGTACTCAACCTTGCCTCGTTGTTGTTTTGTTTCAGACTTCGGCGATGCAGCTGAAGAAGTGTTCTACCTCGACGTCGATGAGTAGTTAGGGGTTCCCAGGTGGCAGCCTAGTATATGTAGTATGGGTTTGGCTGCGTTGCTTATGTTTTGGACTCTTAGTACTTTTGCAGTCTTATTGTATAGAAACATATTTACTTTCGCTGCTTGTTGTAAGTTTGGGTTGCTTGACCTATATTGGTCGTGTAACCTCTGCGTGTAAGCTACTCTAGTAAGACTTGTTTAATACAACTTTCATGTCTAGAGTGCTGCTTTGATCGATTGTTGGTTTTGATCCCGTTGTTATACAGTTTTGGCTATGCCTACATAGTTGTCGCAGTCGAGGGGTTGTGGAGCTGATGATCCATTTCCGAGCCCACCTGCCGATGTGATTCGGCCTAGGGCGAGGTAACCGCAGTAACCCTCGATTGTTGTTGCACTTTCTGGACACATAGCAGATCCGTATAACTTTGGTCCCGTTCCTTCAGTTTCATCCGACTCGTGGACGCTTGGGTATGCATAACTGGTTATGACTAGCATGGATACAATGTGTAGTAGACCGGGGATCCGTATTACGTGCCGATGAATCCAGTCTGCCTGCCGTTGTTTGTTGCGGCCGGGGCTGTTAACCCTGAAGCCCCTATGAGTCCATGGCTAGGAGCACATAATAGTATGTATATCTCTGGGTCCGGGGTCCGACAGAACGTTTCTATCCTCGAAATTCCTAACCCACGTCAAATATGCAAAAATAAATTAGAGACGTCTATTTTTTTTTTGCAGTGCATGTGATGTGATATTGTCAATGTTACAAATTTGATTATGAGATGATCTCTTTTGTAAATTATTGATATACCGGCAGGAGCCATATGGTTGTCTTATTATTTATGACATGTGTGCTGCATATCATATCCATGTGATATGTTGTAATTTGATGGACAATCAAGATGGAGGTGCCATGAACCTTGGTGCCACGCCGGTGGAATGATGGAGATCATACCGTGATGCACAAGATGGAGATCAAGTGCAAGAAGGACCATATCATATCACATTATCCATGCATGTGATGTTAATCTTTTTATGCATCTTATTTTTCTTAGATCGCGATGGTAGCATTATAATATGATCTCTCTCACTTAATATCAAGATAATAATGTGTTCTTCCTTAGTATGCACCGTTAAGAAAGTTCGCATACAATGGGTGCTGACGAGCCTAGCATGTACAGACATGGCCTCAGAACACATGCAATACTACGTTTCTACTTGGCGAGCCTAGCATGTACTGACATGGCCTCGGAACACGTAACCGAAAGGTAAAGCATGAGTCATATGGAAGATATGATGAACATGTCGATGTTATCCTTTGCAGCTACATCATCTCACGTGATGATCGGTTTTTGTATAGTGAATTTGGTTTGTGTAATCACTAAAACGACTAGAGGGATGTTGTTTTTGAGTGGGAGTTCACGTAGTAATTTTGAATTAACTTGAACTTATTTGATCATGAACAACCAATCAAAGAGAATTTGCATAAGTTGTAGTATTCATTGGCATCCACAAACTTCCTTACACATAGATTGTTAATTGAGATATAACTGTTATGATCTGGTAAAACCATTTAAGATTGGTACCGTATTAGTGAAATTTAAAATTGAGTCCTATTGTAGATTTTCAGTATAACCTACCTAGCTCCATATGATTAATGATTGATTGATCTAGAGAGCAAATAATTCCTACTTAGAATCGAGTGTCATGTTTGCTTCCATAATACTTTATCTTCAAAAGAATGTTTTCTTGATCAAGGTGATTTAGGAACTGAAAAGAATTGTTTTCAGAAACAATCAAGTGAAAGATATATTGATATCTAGAAACTTATTTGTGGCAACATGACCGAGTATAATTTAGTGTGCAATGTATGCTTATATTATTTGAATATATGCAATGATTGAAGACGCTAGAAGTTTGAATCTTCCAAGAAGTTGGGTGCTAATATTATCCTCTAAATTGCTTCCTTCGATCTGTAGTAGCTTCATCACAAAATTCTTATGATGGTATGGATTAGAAGTATGGGTAAAATTGTTTACCTTACTTGGATATTGATAAGAGTGGAATCTAGAAGAATGCTATTAATATGGCGATATTAGTAGAACAATCAAACTCAAAGTATGACTCAATGGGTGATAGTATATGACTAACACGCCAAGGAAAATGTGCTAGTACGACTAGCATTGTTTGATGTTGAATGATTCTTCTATAAAGAAAAGGGAATATTGAAAATAAAATTACAAAAAGGTATATGGTAGAAAAGAAGATAATTGGAAAAGTCCAGCTTAGGAGTATATGCTTTATATACAAGTTATAGATGTATTGCTAGTTAACAAAGTATTTTTGGGTATTTAGATACCAGATTGGTTGGTATGAGTTGTCACACAAAGCAACACAATGCAAGAAATACAAGGGCCTAAAAGGAACTATTAGTAGATGTGGAATCGATCATGACAAGAACAGAAATAAAGTGTTATTGTGTTCATTGTCGTATCACACCAAACATTCAAGTTTTATTTTAAGAACTTAATAAGTTGTTATTTTGTTCTGGTCCTTTGTGAGAACAAATAAGATTGCTCAAAGCTATGACCATATTCCATAATTGATGGATGAGTTAATATAAATCATATTGGTAAAGAAAACATCTATAAGACTAAATGATAAATGTTTCAAGTCATAAAAGGATTTAACTTAAATTGTGATACCACCATTTTAGTTAATATCGGGAAGGAAAACATGAAGGAACTCTATGTTGATGGACTTCCGGAGTCATTTTGTTTTGAATAAATTGACGCTTGTGAGACTTCTTCCAATAAAGTGAAGGAACTCTATGTTGATGCATACCCTTTCGCGAGTTAAGGACGAAGATGCGGGAATCACCTCCTTGTGTGCTTTTTCTCGTATGCCTATTCCGAGTTTGGCTTCGGTAAAAACCTAAAGCCAACAAAGGTTGTTTGTTTCGTTTGGGGTGCTTTTTTCTGTGGAAAGCACCCAAAAGCCCAAACAAACACGCCCTTAGTCTTAGTCTTGGCTTTCTTCTGCCGGTTCTATTGAACCAGCTTGTAGTCATTTTCCCAAGTAAATGTAGAGTTCATCAACTCTTGGAAATTACTTGGCTTGGACATCCTCAATTGCATAACAACATAAGGATCAAATCCTCTCAGAAACCGCTGATACGTCTCCAACGTATCTATAATTTCTGATGTTCCATGTTGATATTATGCCAATTGCTACATGTTTTCTGTATGTTTTCCTACGTTTTCTTACGTTTTCCGGGACTAACCTATTAACAAGATGCCAAGTGCCAGTTCCTTATTTTCTGTTGTTTTTTATTTCAGAAAAGTTGTTCTGGAAATATTCTCGGAATTGGACCCCACGAATCCCGATGTTCCTATTTTCCCCGGAAGCATCCAGAAGTCCTGAAGAGCCCCGGAGGGGGGCCACAGTGTGGCCACACCATGGGGTGGCACGGGTCCCCCCGGTCGCGCCACCTAAGGGTGTGGTCCCCCTGGCCACCCTCCGGCATCGCCCTTTCGCCCATATATACTCCCCGAGGCGTAAACCCTAAATACATCAACCTTTTCCACAAAATACATCTATAGCTCCTCCTCCGCCGTCGACAAGTTTCGGGGGACAGATCTCTGTTCTGGCACCCTGCCAGGACGGGGAAGTGCCCCCGGAAGCCATCTCCATCAACTCCACCGCCATATCCATCGCTGTTGCTGTCTCCTATGATGAGGAGGGAGTAGTTCTCCCCCGGGGCTGAGGGCTCTACCGGTAGCTATGTGGTTCATCTCTCTCTCCCATGGTGTGATCTTTATGTGATCATGAGCTTTGTAATCTAGTTGACTATGTAGATGTGATCTTCATCTTTTGCTACTCAAGTGCTTTATTATTATGAACTATGGAGTCACTTTGATCACGGAGTGAAGGTGACAGTGTGCACATCGTGTGTGTCTCCTAGTGTTCATTATTTGTTATGAGATCTCCATAAACGCTTTCATCATGGTGTAAAGGTGACAGTGTTTGCACCGTGTGGTTTAGCATTATATTTATATTTTGTGTTGGATAACCCTATGAAATTGTGGTATTTTTGTGGAACCATCTGGGTCCCACGGTGATAGCATGGGACATACTTGGTTGGGAAAGTGCTTTCTCTGAGGAGTGTTGTTAAAGCCCTACGCAATGATTGGTGTTTGTTATTTGACCGGAGAGTGGTTCGGAGTAGCATAGTGAAGAATTGATATTTATGCATTCGATTATGATTTCATTGTTGAGAGTGTCCACTAGTGAAAGTAGGAGCCCTAGGCCTTATTTCCAAGCATTCAAACACCGTTTTCTGCCTGTTCTGCTACATGTTTGCTTTCTGCCATTTTTATTTCGGATTGCTATTTTCACTTATTATCAACCATATTACTTGCATTTTACTCTCTCTTCGCCGAACTAGTGCACCTATACAACTGAAATTGTATTAGGTGTCTTGGGGACACAAGATACTTCTTCTATCTTAATTGCAGGGTTGCTTGAGAGGGATATATTTGACCTCTACCTCCCTGAGTTCGATATACCTTGGGTTATCCACTTAAGGGAAACTTGTTGCTGTTCTACAAACCTCTGCACTTGGAGGCCCAACACTGTCTACAAGAATAGAAGTGTGCGTAGACATCAAGGTATTTTCTGGCGCCGTTGCCGGGGAGGTAAGGTAAAAGGTACTCACATCCTCGGGTGTGAGTTCTCGGATTTATTTCCTTTAGATTATGCAATTATATCTTTTTGTTTATATTTTTATTTTTACTGGTTAGGCTTAATGGAAAACAACAAAAATACGAGAGAGATTTATTTGCATTCTAGTAGCAATGTTATTAGCATTAATTATTTGGATACCATTATATCTAGTACTATGGAAAAGTCTAAGCTTGGGGAAACTAGTTTCTATAAACTTTTTATTTCCCCAGCTTTAGAGGAGAAAATTTGCTCCGATGATACTTTATCTCCCATATGTGATAAACATAATGAGTCTTGTGATATTTTAAATCCTCCTACTTAAAGCATTCCTTTTAAAATACCAAAGAAAATTGTTGAACTTGTCATGGACAACCGCTATCTTGGAGATGTAATTGTCCATCATCGTGGTCATTTACTCTTTATACATGAATTATGTGGGTTGTTAAAGTGTGCAGGTATTTCGATGGACCAAGTTAAGAGGAGGTTATTCTCTTTGTCTCTTAAGGACAAAGCAAGGGAGTGGTATGAGCCGCTAGATGATCCTCATCATTTGGAGTGGAAGGAGCTTGAATCTCTATTTTATTCTAAATTTTATTCCTCTCATCAACTGTATTTAGATAGGAATTACATTTTAAATTTTTGGCCTTATGATGGAGAAAGCATTGCTCAAGCTTGGGGAAGACTTAAAACATTAATACTTAAATGTCCTAACCATGATCTTCCTAAGGAAATAATTGTTACTAATTTTTATGCAAGGCTTTCAGGACATTACAGGGATTATCTAGATGCATGTTCAGAGGGTTCTTTCTCATGCAAGAAGGTTGAATCTAAATGGGATCTTCTTGAAACAATTGAAACCAATAATGAAGGGTGGAATAATGACAAAGGTAAAGAATCAGGTATAAACTATGAGTATGATTGCATTAAGACTTTTGTTGAAACTGCTGATTTTTATGAGCTTAATGCTAAATATAGTCTTGATCCTCAAATAGTCGTCGATTGGTATAGATCCTTTGCTTCTTATATTAATCTTCCTAAAATTGGGGGCATATATCATGAACCTTTTAAAGACACTTGCATGAAAAATCAAACTGTTATTAATGATTGCAATGAACATGCTCAAACTTCTGAAAGTACTATTTCTTATAAGCATGTTAATTTTTGTGGAGCACTTATACCTTGTGAAAAGAATCAAACCGAAGAATAATATTGCATCCATCATAGGAATGAAAAAACTAGAAAGTGGGACATGGCTTTAGATGATCTTGGTAAAAAAAGTTTGTGCCCTCTATCCTTTTATTTGTGAACTTTGCTGTAAAGTGGGTCATTTTAATTTTCAATGCTCAAGCCATGATAGTAGCTTTTTGAATCCTATAAGTACGGCAAGTTTGTATTGGGATGACATGATCACCCCTAATGAGCATGATGGACTTACATTATTTTTGGAGTGTGAAGAGTTATTAAGAAAAACTTCTTTGGTAGATATGAGTGCTCTTGATATGAATAGTGCCCTGCATGGTTGTCATCTTTATTGTGTTAATAATTGCCACAAAATACTTACATACAAAATATTATAAAAGGGGAGAATTTACCAAAATATGACATGGATAATATTTGTTTTCATCTTATTAATGAAGAGGAGGAACCCTCCAAAGTTCTTTCTATTGTTTCTGACAATAAACCAGGGTATGTGGAGAAGCTTCCTTTCAAGCCTCTCCCTCCTATAGAGAGGAGGAAGAAGAAGAGGAGTAAAAGGAGAGAGGTAACGATATCTCCTCCTAAGCATGTAGATCCTATTATAGTTTTTGATGAGTATGAACTCGATGATCTTCCTTTGCCTGTTAATTATGGAAGTGATCATGATAAGGAGAAACACACTACTTTTGATATTGAAAATATCTTTGGTACCAATTCTGAAAATGATGATAATTTACGTACTATTAGTACCATCCATGTCCCTTACAATGATGATATAGAAATCTCTGAGCTTGTGGAGGATGTGTTTGAAAATCCTTTTGCTATTGATGATATGCTTCATACATCTCTTTCTAGTAAAAATGATGATATTTTACAAATGAATGCACTTTGAAAGATAACTATTCTTTTGCCTATGATAATACTATGCCTCAAGTCTTTGATAACTATTATAAAATATGCTATAACAAAGGCTATGATTACAATTATCCTTATGAATTTTGCCATAGTTATGGAGGGATTACCCAAAATCATCTCCCTAATATACAACTTGTATATCATGTTGGAGTTCTTTATGATGATTATAATGATTATGATATTTTCAGTCCACCTACTATTGAGGAGAAAATTAATTATGATTTCAATATGCCTCCAATATTTGATTATTATGGTGATGAGAATAATAATGATAGCTATTTTGTTCTTTTTAGCTCCCACTACTATTAATAAGAATGACTATGCTTATGTGGAGAGTATTAATTCTTTTATGCATGTGGCTCATGATAAGAATGTTTCTTATGATAGTTATATTTTTAATTATATTCATGATGCTACTAAAAGTTACTATGAGAGAGTTGAACATGGTTTTATGCATGTCAACAATATTAAGTTTCCCCTCTTTATGTTGAAACTTTTGAAGTTGCACTTATTTTGTCTTCCTATGCTAGTCACATTGTGCTTCGTTGACTTGTTTTTCTATAAGATTATTTTTCATAGGAAGTGGTTTAGACTTAAATTTGTTTTACATTTGCTTCTTTATGCTCTCTTTTCTTTCAATTAATATTTCTTATGTGAGCATCTTCTCAAATTATCATGCCTAGCTAAAAGGCTTTAAAGAAAATCACTTCTTGGGAGAGAACTCATGTTTTTATTTTTGCTTTGTTTTTCTCTGTTTTCTTTGACTCAAGGGGTTGTATACTTCTGTAGTAACTCCTTTGTATCTTTCTTTGCATGTTTTCTTAGTGTCAAGTAAAGTTTTTGACGAAAATTGGAGTTGGTTTTTGGATTTCTGCGCACAAAACAGATTTCTGTTGTCCACCGTAAAACATTGTATAAAATCCTGGAAGATCAGAATGATCGGAAATTTTTTATACTTATTCATAAGATTATTCCGCAAATTTTCTTAGTTTACCACTTTTTGATTTGAGCAACAGAAGATTTTCGAAAAAAAATCATCTTTACCTGCTTTCCTGTTTCGACAGATTTCTGCCAATAATTGCATTTGCATCTTAATCTCTTTCTTTTGGTGTTATTTTGACAAAAAGAGTTTTAAAAGAAGTTGTGACAGTATCTAATGTGTTTTCAAGTGTTATACATGTGTTGAAAATGAACCATGTGAATTTATTATTTCGATTGCACTAACGTTACTAATGAAGATTGTGAGAAGTTTGGTGTGAAGGAAGTTTTCAAGGGTCAAGAGAAGAGAATGATATGATGTGATCAAGAAGAGTGGAAAGCCTAAGCTTGGGGATGCCCCGGTGGTACATACCAGCAAATTCCAAGAAGACTCAAGCGTCTAGTCTTGGGTATGCCCAATGCATCCCCTTTTTCATCAACAAATTATCAGGTCACTTCTAGTGAAACTATATTTTTATTCGGTCACATGTTATGTGCTTTATTTGGAGCGTCTTTTATTTTTTGCTTTCAGTTTGTTTAGTTTTCTTTGTTGTAGTTTATGGTCTTATCTTATCATACTTGTGTGGGAGAGAGACATGCTCCACTTTTTCGTTAGAATACTCTTGTGCTTCACTTATATTTGTTGAGTATTCATGCTTAGATATTTTAGTGCTTCCAGCTCTTGTTTTGCATGCATCCTTTGTTCAGAGCTGTTAGATTTTGTAGTTAGGTGATTCTCATATGTGTGTTTTCTTGGAAATAGGAATGCTATTGTGGTAGTTGGTATAGTGGAAAAGATCGCATGGTCTTGTAGATCACTAAACTGTTTCACTTGAATCATTGATGTTGTTTTGAGATATTAATTTGCTTAATGGATAAAGGGGAAGGACTAGTAAGTATAAACTTTTAATGGTTGGTCTAAGAAACTTGAAACTGTGCCACACTTAAATTACCATCTGATGGAAACAATGGTATATGATTTCTACGAGTGATACATTTCTGATCGGCCTTTTGTTACGCGCTACGGTCGGGGTAGCTAACAGTGACTTGCCACTGCCACGAACCCTCTTGGAGTGATTTGCACTTTGCCTTGTAAGATGATTTGCTTGCTGTAATATTTTAATTTGTGAGTCTATGTTGCGGTACCTGGCACTTCCACCATCCATATTTGCTAGCCTCTTCGGTACTGTGCATTGCCCTTTCTCACATTGAGAGTTGGTGCAAACTTCGCCAGTGCATCCAAATCCCGTGGGAGGACTTTGTTCTCCTACACATAAGCCCATATATTCTTGCTCAAAACAGCCACCATACCTACCTATCATGGCATTTCCATAGCCATTCCGAGATATATTCCTTCATAACATACACCTCCATTATGTTACTTGATGATGAGCTTTATGGTTATTTATGCATACTGCTACACTGGCAGGACCATGCAGTTGGATACATCAGAGATATTCCATTATGATTTATGGGTACTAAAACTGTGATGATTCATTGTAATATAGGATGTTGCCCCTATCGGTGAGGATATAAAAAAAATGAAAAAGCCCAAAAAGAAAAAAAAGAAAGGGCCAAAGAGAGGGGGGCGCATCACTATCCTTTATACCACACTTGTGCTTCATTTTTAGCACCAATACTACAGTTTGGAGAGAGTTTTCATATTATTATCATTCATAACTATGTGGGGAACTTTACATTATATAACTTGGCTTGTATATTCCAATGATGAGCCTCCTCAAATGAGCTCTAAGTCTTCGTGAGAAAGCAAGTTGGATGCACCCCCACTAGTTCCATTGGATAGCTTTCATACACTTGTAGCTCTGTGTGCATCTGTTGTGTGGCAATCCCTACTCCTTGCATAGCTTCGGTTGTAAGACTTTCTCATGTCTAATGACCACTTGCAGCTTTGTGAGCCTTTCTTCCATTGACCTTCCAAACCCCCCATAATGTTCCCTTTTCCCTAACATCCCGGTGCCAGGGTCCAACACAGAACACTTGCTTGTTTTTAGTGCGCAAATAGTTTAAGATTCAAGCATTCCATCGTGTGGAAAGCTTGACTTGATCCTAATAGGGGTTGTGAAGATCGCTTGACGTGCATGATATTGTTGTTCCTGAAAGCTTAAATCATCTCTAATAAACATTGCACGGTTTATAGTATTTTAGTATCGATTCATTAAAAGTTTTGCTTCTTTCTTCTTATTTGTTTATGGATTACTTGTTTATATCAAATATAGATCCCAGCTTTAGTTCATTTGGTCCTAGTTTACATGATCTACTTTACATATTATGATCAAGGTTGTGTGGTAGCATGTCACCTCAAAAATTAATTTGTTTTATCGTTTACCTACTCGAGGACGAGTAGGAACTAAACTTGGGGATGCTTGATACGTCTCCAACGTATCTATAATTTCTGATGTTCCATTGTGATATTATGCCAATTGATACATGTTTTCCATATGTTTCCCTACGTTTTCTTATGTTTTCCGGGACTAACCTATTAACAAGATGCCAAGTGCCAGTTCCCTATTTTCTGTTGTTTTTTATTTCAGAAAAATTGTTCTGGAAATATTCTCGGAATTGGACCCCACGAATCCTGAAGTTCCTATTTTCCCCGGAAGCATCCAAATGTCCTGAAGAGCCCCGGAGGGGAGGCACAGGGTGGCCACACCATGGGGTGGCGCGGGTTCTCCCTTGGCCGTGCCACCTAGGGGTGTGGGCCCCCTGGCCACCCCCCCCCCCCCGGCATCGCCCTTTCGCCCATATATACTCCCCGAAGCGTAAACCCTAAATACATCGACCTTTTCCACAAAATACATCTGTAGCTCCGCCACCGCCGCCGACAAGTTTTGGGTGACAGATCTCTGTTCTGGCACCCTGCCGGGACGGGGAAGTGCCCCGGGAAGCCATCTCCATCGACTCCATCGCCATCTCCATCGCTGTTGTTGTCTCCTATGATGAGGAGGGAGTAGTTCTCCCCCGGGGCTGAGGGCTCTACCGGTAGCTATGTGGTTCATCTCTCTCTCCCATGGTGTGATCTTTATGTGATCATGAGATTTGTAATCTAGTTGAATATGTAGATGTGATCTTCATCTTTTGCTACTCAAGTGCTTTATTATTATTAACTATGGAGTCACTTCGATCACGGAGTGAAGTTGACAGTGTGAACGTCGTGTGAGTCTCCTAGTGTTCGTTATTTGTTATGAGATCTCCGTAAACGCTTTGATCACAGTGTAAATGTGACAGTGTGTGCACTGTGTGGTTTAGCATTATATTTATATTTTGTGTTGGATAACCCTATGAAATTGTGTTGTTTGCGTGGAACCATCTGGGTCCCATGGTGATAGCATGGGGGTTACTTGGTTGGGAAAGTGCTTACTCTGAGGAGTGATGTTAAAGCCCTACGCAATGATTGGTATTTGTTATTCGACCGGAGAGTGGTTCAGAGTAGTATAGTGAAGAAATGATATTTATGCATTCAATTATGTTTTCATTGTTGAGAGTGTCCACTAGAGAAAGTAGGACCCTAGGCCTTATTTCCAAGAATTGAAACACCGTTTTCCACCTCTTCTGCTACATGTTTGCTTGCTGCCATTTTTTTCAGATTGCTATTATCACTTATTATCATCCATATTACTTTCATTTTACTCTCTCTTCGTCGAACTAGTGCACCTATACAACTGACAATTTTATTAGGTGTGTTGGGGACAAAAGAGACTTCTTGTATATTAATTGCAGGGTTGCTTGAGAGGGATATCTTTGACCTCTACCTCCCTGAGTTCGATAAACCTTGGGTGATCCACTTAAGGGAAACTTGCTGCTGTTCTATAAACCTCTGCACTTAGAGGCCCAACACTGTCTAGAAGAATAAAAGCGTGCGTAGACATCAACCGCCTCTTCACAATCTTCTTATGATTGTTCACCTTGTCGGCAGTGTAAGGAGAGAGCTTATGGAATTCATTGACTTCCAAATCATCTGGTGAGTACCTTGCTGGAGATCCTCGAACTCCCCACAAGTAGAAGACTGAGTATTAGAGACTGTTACTAGAGGCGGTTTTGCCCGAGAAAAAAAGAACGGGCTCGAAAATGCTACCCCTCAGACAGTTTGTGCAGATAAACTGCCTTTAAAGAAAAGCCCAGCTATAATAAGATGGCATCCGTAGCGGTCCAAAATAAACCCCGCTTCGTCAAATTCCTGAGGCTGCTGCGAAATACAGCGGTCTCGGTAGATCGTGTCATTAGAGCCCGAAGATAAACACCCGGCACGTGGCGGCACAACTTGGATGGTCTGAAGAACCTTGGACTTGCAGGTTCCCGGATGCAAACAATAACTTGAAAATTATAGTTCATTCCAAACCACAGACATGAAAAAGTAGAGTGACATATATACAAATAAAACACATACATTAAGTTCATTAAAAACCAAGCATAAATATCCATGCATAAAAGGGCCCGTACAGCACATGGTCACTCTCACCCGGTGGGAGTTAAGGTCTCCTGGTTGTCATCGTCACCCTCTTTGTTGTCCGGCCAACCCCGCTTCTTCGACGCAGCCGGTGGATCCGCAGCTTCAACTGCCATAGGCACCGTAGCGTCCTCCTCCGTGTCTTCCTCCTCCGATTATTGAGGCCCCGCTTCTTTAGCCGCCTCTGCTTCAGCTGCCGCTGATTCAGCCGCCGCAGCTTGAGCCTTTGCTGCTACATCCGTCGCTTCTTTAGCGTTCATTTCAGTGTTGAGAATCCCCCGTTCTAGCCCATCCTTAATGGAAAGGATCCTACGGTACATCTCGAAGCTTTAAAATGTGTCTCTTGCTGAATACTCGATCTGCAACGGGGTCATAGGCTTCTGCTCCCAATACTCATGGCTGCCGGACGGGAGATCACCCTTCAAATCGAAGCAAGACTTATCAATGTTCCAGAATGCTAGATATGCCATTTTGTCCCAGTCCACCGGTGGAGAGTACTTGAGCTTTTCTTTGAACTTGTACAGATCTTGTATGTCGACGTGAAAATCCTCTGGAATGATTATATTCTCTTGCTGAAGCATGACTTTGTCCCGCCTGATGTCCACGCTAGCAAAAGTGATCCCTTTATGCTGAAGGAACTCAGCCAGTTCTGGACAAGGATCCTTGGCCCTACACAGCAGATGAAATTAACACATGAAAATATTATTTGGATGATGTACAATTCGATAAGGAGTTGGGACAAAAGTATGCCCATTCGCCAGTAATTGGGAGAGGTTTTTGTGGAATGCACTGTCCCTGCATAATTTGATATTGTAGTGTAGAGTGTAGACAACATGGCCATATGTTGTTCACATGGCTTAATTATGTGTGGTATAAATTTCTTATAGGGGACTAAATTATGTGTGTATGCAAGTTACATAATAGTTTTCACCGTTCAAATTGCTGCATTGATGATTTTTTGAAGATTCAGATTAGTTCATCACATCCCTCTTGTACTTTGTTTTACTTTGAGAAGCGCCAGCCCACACAGATATATTTTGTGCATATAACACGAAAAATGATTGTTTTTTCTCTCTATATAGTATGTTTCTTGCTATGTCCGGGAACTGTTAAACGACATGACTAGTGGCGCGATGAAAATTGTGACTCGAGATGGAATATGATGATCAATGAGGCAGGTTGTATAGCCTATCTGCGAAATGAATTATCTATTGACATTTTTATGGTGATATATACCACTCTTTGGATTGGAGGATTGTGAATCTGAAAACATAGGAATTTGACAGGTTTGCGTATGCAAAACAGAGGATTGTACAACACGGGAAAATCACAAGAATATTCATTTGGATGAAATGCAGGAAAAAATAGGAAAGGGGGTTGGAGTGGGTTTTCAAATTCCTATGAAATTTGAGGCATAGAATGCATTCCATGGGAATTTGATTGACAACATTCCTTTGATCCAAAGGCAAACCATAGTAAAAAATCCTAAGGTTTCGAATCCTACAAAACTCTTATGAAATTCCTACAATCCAAAGATGCCAACATGTACGATGCAGAGGTGCCGATAATCTCAAGTAGAAAAACATTGGGGTGTTCTACACTAGTACGTAATAGACTAAACAAACTTCTACTTTCATTTCACATTAACCCTACACAAGGAACACATACAGATCGAATAGCTATACCGACATCAGACACGTACCGAACGAGGTGAGGGAGTGCATGCCTAGTGGACGGCGATTATATAACTACAATCGCGGAAGTATCCATACATGCAGTAGTAGAACACGAGGACCTCCCGGCCGACGGTGATTTGGATGACGTCCAACTTCTAGCCCGACCTTTTGTTGCATCTCCACCTTGTGTACTCGAGGTCGAGTCCCACCATCTTGTAATTCATATCTCCGAGCCATTGTTCAAACTTTCCCAGTGTGTGCTTCACAGTCGTCGCCTCGTTGGTGTACATCACGTTCAAGTACGTAGTACCATAGGCACAAACAAGCTTTCGTTCCGTCGTCTGTAACGCATCAACGATGATGGGTCTGTAGAAATCCATGGATGGTGTGTTCCCCGTGGGTGGATGAGAAGATGAGTAAGTGGATGCGGTTGATGAAGGAGCTTGAAAGAGCGAGTAATGGTGTTTGGGAGGGGAATGGGTTTTTTTGGGAGGAAGACGGAGAAGAAGAGGCAAGGATGCAGTTTCAACCCGCACGTACTAGCGAAATGTCAGAGTAAATCGCAAGGTGTGGCCCACTTTTTGTTCACACAACCACGCGACTGTGCGCATGCACATCTCCACGCGTCGTGACAACTGCACACACGTCCCCTCCGGACGTTGCCGCAACTGCACGGACACGGTTTGACGGTCAAAAACCCTTAAAAAATATAACAAGTAAATATCCGAACCGTCCAAACAGTGAACTATCATTTTTAATTGAACTTTCATAAGCATCACGTAAGTGAGTATGATTCTCGATAATTGTATTAGGTTATGTAATTGACCTCCAGCTTATATACGGTAAAAATGTTACAGTATGCGACAATGTGCTATTGATTCTTGGCATGTATATATCACGTTTCTTTATTTCTGTTATTAAAAGAAAATAGGAAAGATATATATCGATAACGTAATGAGGAGAAAAATATTTTGAAGCACATTGTTCAGTCTTAATGATAGTACAATGCATGTCAACAAGATTCATTCGAGAATACGAAATTTCGTCGCGAACATTGGCTACATATATAGTCCCTTTTGCGAATGACCTACCATTTTGAAATTTAAGTGTCCTGCACAATTTAACTTAAGTTTATATACCTAAGGTAGGATGCCATACCAATGAAAATTAAGTTTTTGACAAGTTTTGCATTTTTTTGTAGGTGGTACTTACATATGACTATGATTCGGATATTCCCAACAATTTCCGGAGCTTCCACATATATGTACTAAAGATTTGTATCATGTATTAATCCTATTTGTAATGGAGTGATTTTTTAAAGCACACTGTTTAGTCTTAATGATAATCCAACGCACCTGAACGAGCGGAATTAAAAAATACTAACATTCGTCACGAAAAATCGTTTTGCTTAGTACCCTAGAGTGAGGTTTCCACTCTAAGTCCAGAGATTTCGATTATAGATAACTCCTATTATCGAATGACCTACCATATTGAACTTTAATTGGCTTGTACAATTTATCCTAAGTTTATATTCACAAATTAGGATGCCATGAAAATGAAAATTTGATTTTTCGACAAGTTCTTATATTTTATTTATTTATGGTAGTACTTACATACAGTTCAGATATTCCCAACAATATTCGGACCTTCCAAATTGCCCGACCGAAATAATCAAGGGCTCGGCTAGGCTCGACCGCCTCTATGACCGGTGGGGCTAGCGCACTCTAGACCCCACATGTCATCGGACATGTGCTGATTCATTTCTTGTATTAAAAACGATCAAAGTCATCTATCGTTCGTTAATCAACAAAGTGTAAGAAAACTAAAGTTTCTGAATCTCTTACTGATTATTTCGTTTAAATTATTTTCAAACGATTTTTGGACGATTTTTCTGTGGTTGATCTAAATCATTATTTTGTATATAGTATATATATATCACATTTATTTATTTATCCTTGGCAAACACATATGTACTAAAGATATATATCATTTAACCTATTTGTAATGAAGAGAAGAAGATTTTAAAGCACACTATTTACGCTTAATGATAATCCAACGCACATGAACAAGATGAATTCAAAAATACGAAAATTGGTTTTGATCATTACCCGAGAGTGAGGTTTCCACTCTAAGTCCAGAGAGTTTGATTATAGATAACTCTTATTATTGAATGACCTACAATTTTGAACTTTAATTGGCTTGTAGAATTTATCTTAAGTTCACATACACAAATTAGGATGCCATGCCAATAAAAATTAAGATTTTGACAAGTTCTTGCATTTTCTTTATTTATCGGTAGTAGTTACATACTGTTCGGATATTCTCCACAATATCCGACCTTCCATATTGCCAGACTGAAACAACCCTGAGCTCGGCTCCGCCCGACCGCGCATATGACAGTGGGGCTAGTGCATTCTAGACCCCACATGTCATCGGACATGTGTCGACTCATTTCGTGTATTAAAAACGATCAAAGTCATCTATCATTCGTGAAATCTCTTACTGATTCTTTCGTTTGAATTATTTTCAGACGATTTTTGGACGATTTTCCTGTAGTTGATCTAAATGACTTTTTCGTATATAGTATATATATCACATTTATTTATTTATCCTTGGCAAACACAAATGTACTAAAGATATGTATCATTAATCCTATTTGTAATCAAGAGAAAAATATTTTAAAGCACACTGTTTAGGCTTAATGATAATCGAACGCACCTGAACAAGATGAATTCAAAAATACGAACATTTGTCACGAAAATTCATTTTGATCATTACCCCAAAGTGAGGGTTCCACTCTAAGGACAGAGATTTTGATTATAGATCTTTTGACCTTTAATTGGCTTGTGCAATTTATTTTAAGTTTATACACACAAATTAGTATCCCATGGAGATGAAAATTGAGTTTTCGAGCAGTTTTTACATTTTCTTTATTTACCGTTAATAATTACATACATCTCGGACATTACCAACATTTGCGGACCATACATAATGTCCGACCGAAACAATCCTGGACTTGGCTGAGACCGACTGCGTATATGATCAGTGGGGCAAGCGCACTGCCGACCACACATGTCATCGGACATGTGTCGACACAATACTCTAAATCCTAGAAATTTTAACACAAATTTGCATGCTCCACATTTAGCCGAGCAATCCATAATTTCACCTCACCGAAACTGTCCATCTCACACACTACCTATTTGTCCGTGAAATGGTAAGTAATTTAGTCGGATCTATGCAATCCATCTCTGGGTGTCTCTCGTTCACCCTTAATTTTTTCAACAAAGTATCTTTTTTTAGCCTCGTTGGCTAGTGTGCCTCAACATTGAAGGCCCATGCAGAACTAAGAACAGAGGAATCTCCTTTTTCATACTACCTATTCATATGCGATACTAACATTACATGGCACGTGAGTTAACTATATGCACATCGTCTAGCTAATTGCAAGCAAAATAAAGCATAAAGAATCAATGCACTACAAGTCATTGTGCATACACATGCTTTTCTGTTATTGTCCTTGCATAAAAAAACAAGGTTTGATATTGTACTGCAGGAAGAACGAATGCAGAGGACCATGCATGAATTCGTCAGGCCGGGCTACTACATTTGGCTTCAATAATGAACATAAGATGATGATCAATGAGCAAGGTTATATATAGCCTGTCCGCGGAGTTAATTATCTGACATATATATGATGATATATACTAACTTTAAATGTATGATGCAGAGAGGAGCATGAATTATTCAGGCCGGGCTACTATATTATATATATAGGTAAATTAAGAGATGCTCCATGCTGCCCGGGCACCTATACGCAGTATTGTTCATTTTGTACATGTATATACCATTGATAGCTCAGAACCTCTACCTCGGGTATGTACGACGTATATGTACCCTAGCCTATCTGCGAAGTTAATTATCTGTTAACATGTTCATGTTGATATATACTAACTTTAAATGTACGATGCAGAGAGGACCATGAATTCTTACGGCCGGGCTACTACATTTGGCTCCAATAATGAAGAGAAAAAGATGATGAACAATGAGTCATATTATATATAGCCTATCTGCGAAGTTAATTATGTGTTGACATGTATATGCTGATATATACTAACTTTAAATGTACGATGCAGAGAGGACCATGAATTATTCAGGTCGGGCTACTACATTTGACTCCAGTAATGAAGAGAAGATGATGATCAACGAGCCAGATTATATATAGTCTATCTGCGAAGTTAATTATCGTTGATATGTATATGTTGATTTAACTAACTTTAAATGTACGATGCAAATGACCAAGTCAACGTGTTTCGAGCGGTATCCACTTGCCATACAAGGTCATTAACAAAATGAACAAATCAATAGCTGATCTTTATCTGATGTTTGCTGTAATTTGCTAGTTTTATCACATAAAATTTCATACATATGTACTACGCTGCTATAAATTGAAAATGTGGTGGTTTCATGCTGAATTTGTAGGACGTGACAAGATCCTTAATTCTTTGGTAAAACCTCCACCATTGGAACTCTCTGCTGCACAAATTGGTACGTTGTTGATTTTGCAAGGAAGCACTATGGATGAATCGGCTTGGTGCACTACACTAGTAAGTAACAGACTAAAAAAAAATCAATTGTGATTTCACATTAACCCTACTTGCAGCGTCACTAAAAATTCTCTTAAAATTTTGGAGAAGATTATAACTGGTTTTCATCAACACTTCTACATCCCCTCATCAGGTCGACTATGTTTATTAATGGAATCATTCAAACTTACCTTACGGTAATGGTATAAAGTTTAAAGGCGCAGATTATCCCTGAAGAAGGAAACATGTACTGAATTTGATTGGAAACACTACTACAGAATAGCCTACCAGTGACGGGCCTAAAAGGCCCACTAGTGACGGGCAATGTGCCTGTCACTGATAACTAGTCACTGGTAATAGGTTACTAGTGACAGGCATGTGCCTGTCACTAGTATTTGTTTACTAGTGACAGACATTTCTTCGTGCCCGTCACTAGTTAGTTTTCCTGACAGTGCTTTTACCTCATTAATACAATCTTAGCACCAATGATCTTTTGCTAGTTTGGCAATTTTCCCGTAACTAGAATAAATTCTAGAAATAAAAAAATTCAAAAAAAAATATTGCATTTGCATATCGATAACACAATATATGATTACAGAAAATCATACGGAAGAAAAATATAATCATAAGTAGTACAAAGTGGAAATAACTTTGATAGCAGACTATCAAAACAATTTGCTCTCATTTCAGAACAACCAACACCTAAAATATAATTGTCTAAGTCTCGTGGAACGTGAACGGACCATCTACCAATTTAAGCTGTAAAAGCCAGCCAGACAACACTTCAGTTAACATTGCCACAAAACTTCTCCTCTTTTGTCCAAGTGCTCTGAAAACAGAAGAACATCAATCAGACATATTTTGACACAATACAAGTCTAAATACCAAGAGGGATGAGAAGCATCCTCCTAGTCTTTCCAAGAGCACAAGAAAAATTATAACCATTAAAGGCAACGGATCCAAGAGAATAAGAGAACCAAGTATTGAAGTGCCACAATTATTTGTTTTTGCACTAATGAACAAACAAAAGAAATCATTTTATATGTACATTACATCAGGAAAAGATTGCTGAAGCTGAACAAGATTATGTCGTTGGCTTTGAAACTTGTTTAAAATGCAGAACCTGGTCCTCTAGTATTTAGAGACTGGGAATAGTATATCAGAAATTAGAAACTATAGTGGTCATATAGATACATTCATCCTCTTTTCCTTAGGCTTTCACGATGTGCCAAATCCATTAGCAACAAATACAAAGGCTCATCTCATGTTGCTTTCTCTATACCTCATGTACATGTACATTCAGTCTTAGACTGGGGTTATATTCATGAGTACCTAGGAGATGTTATACTCCATACTGCAGACAAATACCGGAGATATAGAGGCTTGATGATAGTAGAGCTAAGTGAGAAAAAGCATATGCATATACAACAACGTACCCATATAATTCAGTCCAAAATTTCGTCTTTTGCTTATTTTCTATATATTTTACACTTGACATCAAATTTCACACCAACTGACCAAGATAACATATATACTCAAGAAATAAGGAGGTAGATAGAACACACGTACATATCATTTGGAAGGAAGGTCACCTCAACTTGTCCCCTTACAGCCACCAGATAATCATAAACGTCCGCATAGCTTCACGTAGTTAGGTCATGCAGAGAGAAATATGAAGGATGTCACCTACTCCCTCCGTTCGACAATAGATGACTTGCATTTGTGTAGATATGGATGTATCTAGACACTAAAACATGTCTAGATACATCTATATATAGATAAGTGGAAGTCATTTATTGTTGAACGGAGGGAGTATGTACGAAGGAAAATAAGAGCACCTAGTGAGAAAAAAATGAGATTGATAAGATGCCCTAAATCATTCATAGCTTAACAACAAACCACGTTGATTTATGGTTAATTAACATCACATCAAAGAAAGCTGCTACTATTACAATTGAGTATTGCTAATTTATTTTAACATGTGAGGGGCAAAATAGCCAAATCACAGTTTCACAAGACAGTAACATGGTTTTTTTTCCAGTGATATTCCTTGCACTAGCATGGCTGAAATAAGTATGCTTGAAGATAAAAAAAAGTTATCCTGGCTTGACAAGCGCATAAACAAGATCAAACACTAATATTAGTTATTTAACAACTTGACGTACTGTAATTTTAACCATCAGAATCTAATAATAACTAATAAACATATGGTTGAAGGGTTTTGTACTAGCTACTGATTAAATTGACAACGAGGTGTTCCAATCTGTATGAATAGGTAATACGAGCTATTCACATTCTAAACCATGCACATCTTAAGACAATTTAACAACGGAAGCAAGTTACGTACTTGACTGGGCGAGTAGAGTACGAATACGCACAAAGCACTATATGTGGCCAGCTTGTGGATGTCCCGTAACCACCAGGTTAGTGACACGCGCGGCTCCGCCTTCCACTCCCTGACTGAGAGGGGCCCCTCCATCAGATGGGCGTCGCAGTCGTGGGTGCCCATCGTCCTCATTCGTCGGATCGGCGTCGTGGCCGTATTGCCGCCGCCATGGTCATGCTCGTGGCATCCTCCTCGTCTCTACGGCGCAGCTCCTATTCCATGTCGTCGCAGCTTGGCGTGCTTCAGCAACCACGGCATGGTCACGTGGCTGGTGGTTGACCTCGGCATGGTTGCCAGCCACGAGAGGGAACGTGGAAGCCACGGGTGGCGACGGATCGGTACAGACCGTGGACCAACACGGCCTCTGGCCGGCCGACACCGCATCGGCGTCAACATCGACGGAGACGCTCACCTGTGCATCGTGATTCTGCAGCAGCAGGAGATGCGCCGCCGTGGTCTTCCAGCCAGTCAGGGTGTAGAGATCAGGGCGACCCAGATCGACCACCGGACCTTCTCATCTCCTTCTCCATGGTACAAGTAGATCTGATCGGATTGTTGACCGGGTTGTGGCGAGCGGAAGTGATGACCTAGGTCTAGGTGGGCGTGATTTGGAGACGAGGTGGAGGGGTGAAAGGATAAGTATACAGTTAAGCCTAAAATTCAACTTGCCCCGCGCGTACTCGGTTTGAGCGCGCCTATGCGGTTTTTTTTTTTTTTTTTGCTCTAGCCCCCAGATTCATCTTGCCCGTGACGTTGCTCCGCCAGCCAATCTGCTACTTTGCCGTGGAGGCCCGCCCCGGCGACCGTGAAGAGCTGGATATGCCGACCGGCCATTGCACCATCGACCGGAAAGGGAGGGAATAAGTTTGGTGTCAAATCTAATCGAGTCTTCACCTAGGAGGCGCGCCCGGCGAACAGCCCTTGCTGCAACGGTACGGTGGCGACGAGCCACGAGAGAGGAAACGAGATGGCCCCATAGACTTTCTCCAAAAAAAAAAATGCAAAAGATGTCACGATGCGGTCAAAATGTTGGGTGGAACCTGGCGAATGAACGCAACGCACGACAACCAAATTACACGAACAAGTCGCACCAAAAGTACATGGATGACCATCCAAAATCGGAGAAAAGGAGAAGCTCTTGCTCTTTTGGATTTAAGTTATCAAGATAATATATTTGATTGTAAGTAATATATGAAAAAATATCGCAACGTTGGTGTGAACTGTCACCAGCGACGGGCAAGTATACAAACCTGTCACTAGTATTCTATGAAATTACGCGTGACGGGCGAGGAAACTATACCGTCACTAGTAAGCTCTAGATCCTCCTGTCAAGATTTACCAGTGACGGGCATACGGACGCCCGTCACTAATACCAGTTACCGGTGACGTGCATACTTTTGCCTGTCACTAATTTGTTGGCGGCTATAAGCTATTTTGTAGTAGTGGAAAGATGGAACTCGAACCGGATTGGTCACCATTCCCTGCATCAAAAGGTTCAGTGTTGACATCCATATGTGTTTTCGACGACTCTAAAGACTACCTACAATTTTGTTTAGGGTGATCTAAAGCAAAATCGAGGATATTAGTCGTCCGAGATATCTCGACTAGCTACTAGTATACTCTCCCTATGTTCAACAATATAAGACGTTCTAGCTAGCTATTTTAGCTTGCTAAAACGTCTTATATTGTGGAACAGGGGGCATTAGGTTATCTATAATGTTTAGAACTCCTGTATTTTGTATGTAGTCATCATGTACTAGAACATATTTCTGCTAAATTATAAATATATTTATGATTTTGTCGTTTATTTGCCCGCATCATGAGCATTGCAAGAAATTCTGGAGAAATCCGGCCCACCCGACAAAATAGAGCCGTAATATTGAACTTGCCCCCTTATGGATTTCTTCGGAAGGTCCACTGTTGTCCAACTGGGCGCAAATAAAAACCGCTTCTCCTTAGAGTGAGGCTGTTTTTTTATTCAAACCGGCTCTCTATTTTTCTCGGGGCATCTAAATAACTTCGGACACTCTGCATCTTGTAGAGTCGTCCTTTAAAATGGCCCGACTCTACGTTACGTGTCGGGCTTTCGTTCGGACCGCTTCTGCCACGCAGAGTATCAGCATCACACGTTTTATAAAACCGCCTTAGGAAAGACGCTTCCCAGACGGTCCGTCAACCCGGCTCTAATAAGGCCTGATTATTAGCACCTTATGCATCGAGCCGGTCTGGGGAACCAACGGAGTCCTATGTACGAGAAACGGCTGAGATTGTTGGTATCGTAGTATTGTCCCTCCGCTTCAGCTCCATAACACTTTTAGGGATATGATAATCACTGAACTTCTCATTGCATTCCTCCTAGGTGAATACCTTCTCTTGTGGCTTCAGGATCATCTGCTTATCCCACCATGTTGTTGTTGGTCCTTTGGAAGATGTGTTTCAAAATGCACCTTCTCCGTGTCACTGGCATTGATGGCCTTAAGATTACTCTCAATATTAACTACCCAGTCCTGTGGGTCCATCGGATCTCTTGCAGTAGCAAATGGTACAAGCTTAGTCTTCAAGAAGTAAGATAGAGTCAACGTTCTAGCTTCAGTTCCCCTTGCAGTTCACACTTGGGTTAGAAGTTCCTTCATGAACTTATTTCTAGGTTTCTAGGACGAACTGCATGTACTGCATGAATCTCTCTTCTCCAAGTGGCCTGGGCGGTGGTGGTGGTACTACTGCTCCAGCAGCTTCTTCATCAGCCTCCGCCTTGTTCTCGCGTTCCAAACGTTGCGCATCAGACTCGCCATCTCCTCCCCTCTCCATATTCCCCTAGGCCTACAATGTGAAACAAAAAAACTCATAGTTACACACCATGCCCATGTTTTCTGAGCCTCGCTTCACATGCAACACTAGTCACACAAGAGAAGAAAAAAAATCCAAATCCAAATACAAACCAAACATATTTCACATAATATACATATACTTAAAAGTTCTATTACAATACTCTCACCATAGTGAGTTACAGAAACAAAGTGATACAAAGTAGAACTGAGTATCTCGCACACTCCGACCCATATTTATGGTACATGACCTGAAACTATCGAACTACTACTTCTCTCGAGTCTTCACACATCATCTCCATCACTTCCACTTCGCTACTCATAATACATGCCAGGAGTCCACCCAGTATGGCGTGAGGTCCTACGCACTGCCTCAGGGACATAAGGTCTCTCAGATGGAACATAATCACAGTCCAAAGTGTCATTAACTAAGGTGTCACTCATAAAAAGTTCATCCATACAAGATAACTCGCAGAGTACGTCATGACGTCCTCGTCACACATGTACTGTGAAGGTACAACGTCTCCAAAACAAGTGGTACTGGTGCATTGACTGTGATCAAATGGTGCCTCCTGCATGGGTTGTGTCTCTACTGGCTCCTCCTCGTCTGACGGTATGTCAATGGCAATAGCATTTACCCTGTCAGCTCCATAGGCTGCTACGCCCATCACACTGGTCTGGTTACCGTCCTCCGATGAGTCATCACAAGGAATAAGGTGTTGAATGGTAACAGGGTACTAATCAAACCTCCAGCCATCAGAATTCTCCATAAATAATCTGACTCTAGGACTCCATCGAAATTATATGTCTCTTGAACAATGTCTTCATCCAAAATTCCATACGAGTTGTATGGCTCCGCATCACTGGGTGCTATGATAGGGTAGTGGATAGGCTCTAGAGTAGGTGAATACCTGGACTGTTCGGTCTAGGTGGGCTTCTTGGATGTACCCGCTCCCGGTGTATAGTATGGTCCATCTATCTCCTGGACCACCTTCTTACCCTTCTGCTCTGATCTGTGTGGGTTTGTCAGATCTTCAGGCATACTATCGTTGTCTGCTACTATGACTCGGTGGGTGTTGTAAAATGATCCCACCAACTTCCTATATCAGTCCAACAACCTCGTGGCTAACCCTGGTTTGGTCTTAATCAACACAGAATGGTGATGTCTACGCACGCTTCTATTCTTGTAGACAATGTTGGGACTCCAAGTGCAGAGGTTTGTAGAACAGCAGCAAGTTTCCCTTAAGTGGATTACCCAAGGTTTATCGAACTCAGGGAGGAAGAGGTCAAAGGTATCCCTCTCAAGTAACCCTGCAATTACGATACAAGAAGTCTCTTGTGTCCCCAACACACCTAATACAATTGCCAGTTGTATAGGTGCACTAGTTCGGCAAAGCGAGAGTAAAATACAAGTAATATGGATGATTATATGTGATAATAGCAATCTGAAATAAAAATGGCAGCAAGCAAACATGTAGTAGAATTGAATGTAAATTGTGTTTCAATGCTAGAAACA
The DNA here is from genome assembly GCA_028641055.1 of Alopecurus myosuroides. Lineage (NCBI taxonomy): Eukaryota > Viridiplantae > Streptophyta > Magnoliopsida > Poales > Poaceae > Alopecurus > Alopecurus myosuroides. The sequence goes on along the minus strand of CM054058.1, from coordinate 508,672,216 downwards.
AGGCCTAGGGATCCTGCTTTCACTAGTGGACACTCTCAACAATGATAACATAATTGAATGCATAAATATCTCTCTTCACTATGGTACTCTGAACCACTCTCCGGTTGAAAAACAAGCACCAATTCATTGCGTAGGGCTGTAGCAGCACTCCTCAAGTTTATATTCCCATATGTAGTTAACCCCACGCTGTCACTATGAGCGCCCTAGAAGGTACTAAACAAACGGCACAATTTCATAGGGTCATCCAACACAAGATATAAATATCAAGATAAACCACACAGTGCACACACTGTCACCATTACACCGTGATCAAAGTGTTTACGGAGATCTCATAACCAAACCACTCGAGTAGCATAACAGATGAAGAGTAACATCTACTAATTTAACTAGATTACAAAGCTCACGATCACATAAAGATCACACCATGGGAGAGAGAGATGAAACACATACCTACCGGTAGAGCCCTCAGTCCCGGGGGAGAACTACTCCCTCCTCATCATAGGAGACAGCAACGACGTTGAAGATGGCGGTGGAGTCGATGGAGATGGCTCTGGGGGCGCATCCCCGTCTGGCAGGGTGCCAGAACAGAGATTTATGTCCCTAGAAACTTGTCGCCAGCGGCCGCGGAGCTACGGAACTTTTCGTGAAAAAAGCCTGGTTGATCTAGGGTTTATGCATCAAGGGGCATATATAGGCGAAAGGGCAATGCTGCGGGGTGGCCAGGGCCCCCCAGACCACCAGGTGGCACGGCTAGGGGAGGACCCGCGCCACCCTATGGTGTGGCCGCCTTATGGCCCCCCTTCGTGTCTCTTCGGAACTTGCTTGACCCTCTGGGACTTCTAAGGCTTCTGGCTTTTTAATCGTCCAATTCTGAGAATATTTTCAGAACAACTTTTCTGAAACTAAAAACAGCAGAAAACAAGAACTGGCTCTCTGGCATCTTGTCAATAGGTTAGTCCCGGGAAATCAATAAAAATGACATAAAGTGTAAGGAAAACATGTAGCATATGGCATGAAAACAACATGGAACATCAGAAATTAAGGATACGTTTATGACGTATCAACATCCCCAAGCTTAGTTCCTACTCATTCTCGAGTAGGAAAACGACAAAATAAATAATTTCTGAGGTGACATGCTTCCAACATAAACTTGATCATCAATAATGTAAAATCATAAGTAAGCTGAGATCATAGAACGTAAACACAAGCATGATAAATATAATTTTAATAATAAAGCATAGCAATCACCTTGCATCATGAGAAGTAACACAAATAAAAGATAATGAATAGCAATGCAACGAAAAATATACGTTTGTTTCAAGTATAGAGAAAACATGTCAAAGTGATATTTCGCTAGTCCTTAAGAGTGGGGAAAAACATAAATGCCAGGACACCTTCAAAGTTCATGAGGAAGACTATAACAAATAATTAGAGAACAAGCAATAACACATCATGAATCAATTAATAATGTTTCTGGGACAAATGCACATAAAACTCAGAATGGCAACTATGCTCTCTCAACCGTGCATAAAGTTAGAAGATGGAGACTCAAAATAAAAGTAAAAGAAAGGCCCTTCGCAGAGGGAAGCAGGGATCAACTCATGTGCTAGAGCTTTTTATTTTATTAAACAGAGATATTGAAAACATTTTAAGATAGGTGTATGCTTATGTCAATGAATGGTAAACAAACCAACTAGACTTCACAAGAGCGTCTCCCATAGAAGGACGCATCTGGGTAGAAGGTCATCCCTCTTTCTCTTTTGTTTACACAATTATGCTTAGACTGATAAATCAGGAGCAAAAATAGTGAAGAGAATTTGTGTTTTTAATTTGGAGCTGGGCACCCCACTGCCAGCTCTTCTATCATTGGATAAGCGGATGAAGCCACTAGTCCAGGGTGTGAAAGTCCAATCAACAAGTGATATAAAGATTCTCTATTTACGTCCTCATGAGCTAAAACTGGGGCACAACCCACGAGTAATTTTGAAAGTTTTAAAGGTAACACATGAGCAATTTACTTTGGAGTGGCGCTTAATTACCACATGTATGTAGGTATGGTGGACACAATGGGAAAACTTTGGTTTTTGGGAGTTGGATGCACGAGTAGAGCTCATACTCAGTACAGGTGGAGGCTAGCAAAATATTAGGAGCGACAAATCAAGAGAGCATAAGAGCCATAATAATGCATAGTGACATAAACATCATTAATCAAAGCATAAGTGGTACCACAAGTTAAATAGCTAAATTATCATGGAGGATATTCGTGACTGGTTCATAGTCATAAACATGGTGTGAGCATGCGCCAAGTCAACCAAATAAAACATTCAAAGGAGAACACCACAAATTTATGCTTCAATATGACAAGAACAACTCATGATTCTTTCAATGGCACATTAAACACTCTCAGCTATTTGAGGCTAATCATGCTACTAAATAAAAAAAAGCTTTAGAACTAAAATAACATCTATCATGATATGAAAAAGTCTAGCCACAGTCTATACAAGCTTCTACTCGCACCGTTAAACATTCTACCTCAAGCAACATTTTCTTTTCCCAACAAGCAGCATACAAAACATGCTTTAACAAAAACTCTCTAAATGCTACAGAAAGAAAACATGAGAGGACTCACAAAACACTACTAAAACTAACAGCTCTGAATAAGAGATGCAATGAAAACGAGAGCTTAACATGAAATTTGCAGCAACTAGAAGAAAAACTAAGAATAGTAGCATAGCAAGTATTCAAACGAAAAAGCGGAGCGTGTCTCTCTCTCGAACAAAGAATGCTAGGGTCAAACTATATTATTGCAGCAAGGAAAACAAAGGAAAACAAAATAAAACAAAAGAAAAACAAACATACCCTCCAAGTCAACTTCATATGATGTGACCGAATAGAAATATAGTTTCACGACAAGTGACCTAATAGATTGTTGATGAAGAAGGGGATTCCTTGGGCATCCCAACGATTAGATGCTTGGGTATTCTAAAAATATTCTTGGATGAACCACGGGGGAATCCCCAAGCTTTGGCCTCGCACTCTTCTTGATCACATATATCACCCTCTTCTCTTGACCCTTGAAAACTTCCTTCACATCACACTCAAAGAGTAATCCGCATTAGAGAGTTAGTGCAACAATAAAAAATTCATGGGTTATGTAAGGGAACAAGTGCTATTGATGCTTTTAAATATTAGATACAGCTACTGATGTTTCGTGGAGCAAAGAAATCCACTTGACATCGCAAAAGAGCAAATGCAAGAAAAATGGCAGAATCTGGCAAAACCAGAACATTCGGTAAATACAATTTTTTTTGGGGCACTTACGTTGCTCAGATCGAAAAACTTACAGAACAAAAAAGTTTCATAATTAGCCGAGGAATAAGCACAAGCAATTTCAGGTCATTCGGATTTTTCTGTGATTTATACGATATTTTATGGTGGAGAGCAGAAATCTGTTTCCTGCGCAGAAATCCAAAAACCAACTCCAACTCTCGTCAGAAAATTTACTTGGAACTAGTAAAACATGAAAATAAATATACAAAGGAGTTGATACAGAAGTATACATCCGCTTGACTCAAAGAAAACCGAGAAAAACAAAGCAAAAATAAAAACATGGGTTATCTCTCAAGAAGTGCTTTTCTTTAAAGCCTTTTAGCTAGGCATGATAATTTTAGAAGATGCTCACATGAGAAATATTAATTCAAGCAAAACAGAGCATAAAGAACCAAACATAAAACAAATTTAATTCTAACCCACTTCCTATTAAAAGAATCTTGTAGAAAAAAATTCAATGAAGCACAAAGTGGCTAGCATAGGAAGGCAAAACAAGTGCAACTTCAAAAATTTCAACATGGAGAGGGGAAACTTTATATTGTTGGGATAAATAAAATTATATTTCCCTCTCTCATAATAACTTTCAGCAGCATCATGAATAAAATTAACAATATAACTATCACAAGAAACATTTTTATCATGAGCCACATGCATAAAAGAATTATTACTCTCCACATAGCAGTGTGAGAAAACTCAACAAAATAGCTATCATTATCATTCTCATCACCATAATCATCAAAGATAGGAGGCATTTTGCAATCACAATTAATTTTCTCCTCAATAGTAGGTGGACTGAAAATATCATATTTATCATTGTAATCATCATAAAGAACTCCAACATGATAGACAAATTGTATATTAGGGAGATGGTTTTGGGTAATCCCTCCATAACTATGACAAGTTTCATAAGGATAATTGTAATCATAGCCTATGTTATAGCATCTTTTATAATAGTTATCAAAGACTAGAGGCATAGTATCATCATAGGAAATAGGATAGTTATCTTCCAAAGTGCATTCATTTGTAAACATATCATCATTTTTACTAGAAAGAGATGCATCAAGCATATAATCATCAGCAACAAAAGGATTTTCAAACACATTATCCACAAGCTCAGAGCTTTCTATATTATCATTGGAAGGAACATGGATTGTACTAATAGTACAACAATTATCATCATTTTCGGAATTGGTACCAAAGAGATTTTCAATATCAAAAGTAGTGTGTTTCTCCCAATCATGATCACTTTCATAAATAACAGGCATAGGAAAATCATCGACTTTAGACTCATCAAAAACTATAATAGGAGCAACATGCTTAGAGGAAGATACTGTTACCTCTCTCCTTTTACTCCTCCTCCTCTTCTTCTTCTTGTTCTTCTTCTTCCTCTCTATAAGAGGGTGAGGCTTGAAAGGATGCTTCTCCACATACCCTGGTTAATTGTCATAAACAATAGAAAGAACTTTGGAGGATTCCTCCTCTTAATTAATAAGATGAAAACAAATATTAGCCCTATCATATTTTGGTAAAGTCTCCTCTTTTATAATATTTTGTATGTAAGTATTTGTGTGGAAATTATTAACACAATAAAGATGACAACCATGACGGACACTATTCATATCAAGAGCACTTGTATCTACCAAAGAAGTTTTTCTTGATAACTCTTCACACCCCAAAAATAATGTAAGTTCATCATGCTGATTAGGAGTGATCATGTCATCACAATACAAACTTCCATTATTCGAATAGCTATTACAGCCTGAGCATTGAAAATTGAAATGACCCACTTTACATCAAAGTTCACAAATAAAAGGATAGAGGGCACAGACTTTTTTACCAAGATCATCTAAAGCCCTATCCCACTTTCTAGTTTTTTCATTCCTATGATGGATGCAATATTCTTCCTCGGTTTGATTCTTTTCACAAGGTCTCAGTGCTCCACAAAATTTAACATGCTTATAAGAAATAATACTTTTAGAAGTTTGAGCATGTTCATTGCAATCATTAATAACAGTTTCATTTTTCATGCAAGTGTCTTTAAAAGGTTCATGATGTATGTCCTCATTTGATTCAGGAACATTAATATAAGAAGCAAAGGATCTATACCAACCAACAATCATTTGAGGATCAAGACCATATTTAGCTCTAAGCTCTTAAAAATCAGCAGTTTCAGCGAAAGACTTAATGCAATCATACTCATAGTTTATACCTGATTCTTTACCTTTGTCGTTATTCCAACCTTCATTATTGGTTTCAATTCTTTCAAGAATATACCATTTAGCATCAACCTTATTACTTGAGAAAGAACCCTTTGAACATGCATCTAGATAATCCATGTAATGTCCTGAAAGCCTTGCATAAAAATTAGTAACAATTATTTCCTTAGGAATCTCATGGTTAGGACATTTAAGTATTAATGTTTTCAGTCTTCCCCAAGCTTGAGCAATGCTTTCTCCATCATGAGGTCAAAAATTATAAATATAATTCCTATCTAAATACAGTTCATGAGAAGAATAAAATTTAGAGTAAAATAGAGATTCAAGCTCCTTCCACTCCAAATGACGAGGATCATCTAGTAGCTCATACCACTCCCTTGCTTTGTCCTTAAGTGACAAAGAGAATAGCCTCCTCTTAACTTTGTCCATTGAAATACCTGCACACTTGAGCAACCCGCATAATTCATGTATAAAGAGTAAATGATCACGAGGATGGACAGTTCCATCTCTAAAATGGCAGTCATTCGTGACACGTTCAACAATTTTCATAGGTATTTTAAAAGGAACACTTCCAGCGGGAGGATTTAAAATATCACAAGCATCATTAGATTTATCACATATGGGAGATAAAGCATCATCAGAGCAAATTTTCTCCTCTAAAGAAGGGGAACTAAAAAGTTTATAAAAACTAGCTTCCCCAAGCTTAGACTTTTCCATAGTATTAGAAATAATGGTATCCAAATAATTAATGCTAATAACTTTGCTACTAGAATGCAAATATAGATCTCTAATATTTTTGTTCTTTTCCATTAATACTAACTAGTAAAAATAAAAACAAGAAGCAAGTGAAAACAAGCCTAACTAGTGAAAATAAAAACAAGAAACAAAAAGATATAATTGCAGAATCTAAAGAAAATAACTTCGAGCACTCACAGAGGATGTGAGTACCTTTTACCTTACCTCCCCGGCAAGGGCGCCAGAAATGATCTTGATGTCTACGCACGCTTCTATTCTTGTAGACAGTGTTGGGCCTCCAAGTGAAGATGTTTGTAGAACAACAACAAGTTTCCCTTAAGTGGATTACCCAAGGTTTATCGAACTTAGGGAGGAAGAGGTCAAATGTATCCCTCTCAAGCAACCCTGAAATTACGATACAAGAAGTCTATTGTGTCCCCAACACACCTAATACAATTGTTAGTTGTATAGGTGCACTAGTTTGGCGAAGAGAGAGTAAAATACAACTAATATGGATGATTATAAGTGATAATAGCAATCTGAAATAAAAAATGGCAGCAAGCAAACATGTAGTAGAACTAAATGTAAACGGTGTTTCAATGCTTAGAAACAAGGCCTAGGTATCCTACTTTCACTAGTGGACACTCTCAACAATGATAACATAATTGAATGCATAAATATCTCTCTTCACTATGCTACTCCAAACCACTCTCCGGTTGAATAACAAGCACCAATTCATTGCGTAGGGTTGTAACAACACTCCTCAAGTTTGTATTCCCATGTCTAGTTAACCCCACGATGTCACTATGAGCGCCCTAGAAGGTACTAAACAAACGCCACAATTTCATAAGGTCATCCAACACAAGATATAAATATCATGCTAAAGCACACGGTGCACACACTGTCACCATTACACCGTGATCAAAGTGTTTATGGTGATCTCATAACAAAACCACTCGAGTAGCATAACAGATGAAGAGTAACATCTACTAATTCAACTAGATTACAACGCTCACGATCACATAAATACCACACCATGCGAGAGAGAGATGAAACACATAGCTACCGGTAGAGCCTTCAGCCCTGGGGAGAACTACTCCCTCCTCATCATAGAAGAGAGCAACCGCGATGAAGATGGCGGTGGAATCGATGGAGATGGCTCCGAGGGTACTTCCTCGTCCGACAGGGTGCCGGAACAGAGATTTCTGTCCCCCAAAACTTGTCGGCGGCGGCGGCGGAGCTGCAAAACTTTTCATGGAAAAGGTTGATTGATCTAGGGTTTATGCATCAGGGGGCATATATAGGCGAAAGGGCGATGCCGAGGGGTCGCCAGGGGGCCCACACCACCTGGTGGCGCTGCTAGGCGAGGACCCGCGCCACCCTATGGCCCATCTCCGAGTCTCTTCGAGACTTCCTTGACCCTCCGGGACTTCTAAGACTTCTTGCTTTTGAATCGTCCAATTATGAGAATATTTCCAGAACAACTTTTCTGAAACTAAAAACAACAGAAAACATGAACTGGCTCTCTGGCATCTTGTCAATAGGTTAGTCCCGGGAAATCGATAAAAATGACATAAAGTGTAAGGAAAACATGTAGCATATGGCATGAAAACAACATGGAACATCAGAAATTAAGGATACGTTTATGACGTATCAAATGGTGTAATGCCAATTCTGAGGTCAGGGTGTTATGTGGGATAGCGGTGAAACTGGTACCTGCTAGATGCTCAGCCTTATACTCTGTGATGGTAGCTAGTGCTTCTACCAAGGCCTCATGATAAGATGCCATCTAACTCCTACCCTCCCCATGAGGTGTAGTGAGATGAGGTGTCAACTCCCTAGGTATGAGGATTAATACCCTGTACTTCACAATCTTTTCCCCATCCTTGTAGGTCTAGGTGTTGACTGGGATGTTGATATCACACTAAAATCTTGCAGTAACGCTCTTAACTGCTTCGTCAGGGTTCCCTCATAATCCTTAAGCCACTCGTGCTCTACCCATATGGTTCTTTCTGAATTCCCACCTTCCATTCACTAGTAGGGAAATGCCATTCTATGGAATGGATTCTGTGGCGCATCATGAACTGGTGCGCCACAGAAATATTATTTTGTGGCGCACGGACACGGGTGCGCCACAGAACTCACCATTTTTGTGGCGCATGTGTTAGATGTGCGCCACAGAAAGTGCACGGGGCCCACTCCAATCATTGGGCTGGGTGTCAGAGGCCATAGTTTTATGGCGCATCCTAACCCGTGCGCCACAGAAAGGGCAACTTCTGTGGCGCACTGTGCTGGTGCGCCACAGAAACACCATGTTCTGTGGCGCATCCTACGCAATGCGCCATAGAATATGTTGTTTCTATGGCGCACCAGCACAGTGCGCCACAGAATACCATACTGGTGCGCCACAGAATTGTGCGCACTGTGCACATAAAGATGGCCCCTCTCTCCCCCCCCCCACTCACTTCATTCCAAGTGGATGTTGCTCGCTCGCCCCCCCCCTTCTCTCCACTCCATTTTTACACATTTAGTTCTCCTTTTTAGGTAGGTGAACCTATTTATTCGATGTATAATTGTTGGTGAAGTTTCTTGTTGTTGGGGGGGCCTAATTACTTGCATCTATACTCCGGTCCCTCCCTCTCCTCGCTTTTTTCGCGTGTCGGTATCGAATCTACTAGGTGAGTATAGTTGGAGGTGCATATGTCTCGTGTGGCCATCGATCGATGTGTATGGGTGTTTGTCATGCATGTGCAGGTGGACCGATCGATTGTCGCGCGTGCGGGCGCGGCATGGTGCATGGATGTTTGCCGAAATGTTGATTCACTTCCATTTCGGCAAACTTTTGCACCCCATATGTCCTACTTATAGGAGAGGTCATGCCGAATTTTTCCGGCGACTATGCATGCATGTTGTGGTTCTAATTTTCTGCTTTCTATGTGTCTGTGCAGGCAACCATGGTACTAGAAATGAGCTCTGCTCGAATCGCTAGATACAAAAAAGACGCGAAGGCGGACATGATTCGGTGCAACAGGCGGAAGATAAGATGCCCGTGTCGATCATGCAAACTCGTGCGCTGGATTGACCCTGATTCCGGACAATTGGAGGAGCACCTTCTCAGACGCGGTTTCTTTGACGACCGCAACCACGTGGCACCGCCGGCAGCAAAAGTTGTGCACGAAGAGGAGGGCGAGCGAGGATATGACGGCGAACAAGATCATCATGAAGAAGGATATGTCGGCGGAGAAGATCGACATGACGATGAAGGCGAGAACACGGAGACCCCGCTAATTTCGGCCTTGCGGGACTCTCATGTTCAGGATCTGCTGCTTAAGGAGACGAGCAACGACATAGCTGCAGCTAGGGAGAAAGCCAAACTGGCGCAAATGGAGATAGACGGGGTGACTCCGTTGTTTCCTGGGTGCCGCCCCGAGGATACGCGGTTGCATGTAACGCTTGCTGCTCTGATGATGAAGACGCAAAACAAATGGACTGACTCGAGCTTCAACAAGAACTTGAAATTCTGGCACGATCGCCTTCCCGAGCGGAACACATTGCCAAGCAGTATCAACGAGGCTAAGAAATTCGTGTGCCCTCTTGACCTACCTCACGAAAAATTTCACGCCTGCATCAATGATTGTGTAATTTATCGGGGGGAGTACAAGGACACAATCACATGTCCGAAGTGCGGCCACGGACGATACAAGTGTGGAACCAACAACAAGAAAATTCCTCGAAAAGTGGTATGGTACTTTCCTATCACTCCCCGTCTTCAACGGTACTACGTGGACCCTAAGGAAGCAAAGCTCATGCAATGGCACGCAAAAAGGGAGAAGCCGGAAGAAGATCCGGAGAAGGGCTATATCATGACACATCCTGCAGACGCTGCCCAGTGGGAAGCATTGGACATAGCTTTCCCGAGTTTTGGGGGTGACGCGAGGAACGTCAGGCTGGGTATGAGCACCGATGGACTCAATCCGTTCGGCAACCAGAGTAGCGCACATAGCAGCTGTCCCGTGTTTGTATGGCCTTACAACCTACCCCCGTGGCTGTGCACCAAGCAAAAGTACATACACTTGAGTATTCTCATCCAGGGGCCAAAACAACCAGGTGTCGACATGCATTTGTATCTCGGTCTGCTGAAAGACGAGTTAGACACGTTGTGGAAGACGCCACCCCCGTACGTGGGACGCGTACACTAGAGATTATTTCCATATGAGAGCCGCGTTGCTGACGACGGTCACAGACTATCCTGGTTACGCGTATGTATCTGCCCAGGTCGGCCACGGATTCTGCGGCTGCGTGAAGTGCATGGACGGGACCCCGCATCTCCAGCTACCAAGGGATCCTGGGTCTTCGAAAACCGTGTACCCAGGGGCTCGAAGGTGGCTTCGCCTGGATCACCCGTGGAGAAAACGCGGTGAGTTGTTCAATGGTAAAGACGAGCCCGATGGAGCCCCGCGCACTAGGAGCGGCGAAGAAATCGACGAGCTTCTGAAAAATTGGGACGAGTGCCCTTCGCCGGGAAAGAAACGACCCAAGCCAGAGCCGCTGCTGGGTGTATGGAAAGAGAGGTCTGTTTTCCACGACTTGGAGTACTGGCCGGTCCTCCACGCGCCTCATAGCCTTGATGTGATGCACATTACGAAGAACGTTACGGAGAGTCTGCTTGGCACTATTTGCAATTCGGAGAAGTCCAAGGATGGGCCGAAAGCAAGATACGATCTAAAACATTTTGGCATTAGGAAAAATCTACAGGTCCCCGCCGATAGTGATGATGATGATGACGATGAGGATAAGACGGAAGGGACTCAACGTCCTCCCCGCAAAAAGGCTAAGAAGAACACCGTGGTGCTTCCCGCTGCCTGCTTCACATTGAGTCCGCCGGAGCTTGAGCAGTTTTTCACGTGCCTCGTAGAAGTCAAAGTTCCTCACGGATACTCAGGGAGTATAAGCAGATATCTGGACTTAGCGAAGAAGAGGTTCACCGGGCTGAAGTCTCACGATTGTCATGTGCTCATGACGCATATACTTCCTGTTGCGATCCGAGGGATAATGGACGAGCATGTCCGTGATACGTTGTTTGGCCTTTGCAACTTTTTCGACGTTATCACCCGGAAATCGATCGGCGTGAGGCAGCTCAAGATGCTACAGGATGAGATCGTGGTGATACTATGCGAGCTCGAGATTTACTTCCCGCCGGCATTCTGTGATATATGTGTACATCTCCTTCTCCATGTCGTTGATGACATCAGGCATCTCGGCCCGACGTTTCTGCACTACATGATGCCGATGGAAAGGCAGAATGGTGTCCTGAAAGGATACGTTCGCAATAGGGCCCGTCCAGACGCAAGCATGGCCAAAGGATTTCTAACCAACGAGTGCATCTCTTTCTGCGAGAATTACCTAAGCACCGAAGACGATCAGGATGTCGGTTTGTCCACTAGGACGCACCTTGGCAGACTCAACGGAGTCGGTCACCGCGAGGGCTGCCGCGACGTCCATGTCGGCATTCAAAAACGACGCGACGACTTTGATAGGGCTCACCGAGTCGCGCTACAACACTTAAAGTTGATCGAGCCTTTCGTGGAAGAGCACAAAAGCTTAATCAATCAGAATTATATTGAAATGGGCGGGCCGAGGAAGATGGGAGACTTAACCAAAGAGCACAACTCCGGCTTCACGCGTTGGTTCAAGCAAAGTCAACTGATTGAAGCACGGAGAAAAATGCCTTCTACGGAAGATGAAAAACTCATATACATCTTATCACAGGGCCCCGGGCAGAACATAATTAAGGACCTATCAGGGGTACGACATCTCCGGTTACAGATTCTCCACCGAGGACAAGGACATGAGTAGCGAAAATCAAAACTCAGGAGTAACTATGCTATCATATGGCGATGCCGAGACTATTGTGGAAGAAAGATACTTTGGAAAGATCGAGGAGATATGGGAGCTCAACTACTGCAGAGAGACGGTGGTGCCAATGTTCCGTGTGAGATGGGCCAAGAATGTGAAGAAAGAAGGACGGTATTTCACCACAATGGTTATACCCGATGCCAAATCGAAGAACGCATCCGCGAAAAATGAGCCATGGGTACTCGCTAGCCAAGTTGACCAATGCTTCTTCATCACCGACCCGTCAAGGCCTAGCCGTGTTGTCGTGAGGAGGGGCAAGAGGAGCATCATCGGAATGGAAGGAGACGCCAACGAGGAAGACTTGGACAAGAACGGTGATCCGAAGATCGAGGAGGAGTTCGACAAGCACTTCGACATGCCTACTACTGGTAAAGTAAGAAGGAAGACATCCCTACCCACCCATGGTTGTCCGTTCACGGGAAGAAATCTCAAGGTGGCCGGCATAAAGTATTCAGTCGCCAACAAAAAGGGCAAGAGACGCTAATTAAGCTAGATCGGAACCGAGACGAAAAAGACTTTATTATGTATATGCTCATGTGTATGTTAGACAACCATATGTGTGTGTCATAAAAGATTGCGAAGAGACGTTATATTAAAATATATTCTAATATTAAATGTGTGTTTTATTTTTTAATTGTAATTTACTGTTTTCTTTCTTTAATTATAATTAAATAAAATATTAAAAAAAGTGGGGCAATATCAAGATTCGAACCTGGGTGTTAATCATTCACTCATAGCAAACCACTAGACTAGTAACACACATTTGTCACAGTACAACGGTTCGAATTTTTTATTATATCTATCCACCAATTCTGTGGCGCATCTCCACAGTGATGCGCCATAGAATCTCTTTCCTTGTCAATGACATGTGGCCCCGCCAATCTGCCCACACAGCACGCCCACATATTTCTGTGGCGCACCAAGGTGCACGGTGCGCCACAGAATTCGCACAATTCTATGGCGCATCTCTGCCTGGATGCGCCACAGAATTCTCTTACAGCCAATGACATGTGGCCCCGCTCCCTCGTCCCCAATCCCTCCAACACTTAGCGAAAAAATCCCTCATTCTCTCTCGCACGACGAACCCTAGCTAGCAGCCGGCCGTGGAGGAGCACCAGGCGTGGAGGAGCACCAGGCCGTGGAGGAGGAGCAGGCGTGGATCGAGGAGCACCTGTGAACCAGCGCCCGTGTGGAGGAGCGCCCTTGTGCACCAGCGCCCGTGGAGGAGGAGCGCCCGTGGTCTTCGTCTTCATCACCTCGATCGCCATCGCCACTGCATCTCGCCTCGAGGAGCAGGAGAAGGTACACTGCCCTCTCTCTCCCTCTAGATCGCCACTGCCCTCTCTCTCCCTCTAGATCGCCACTGCCCTCTCTCTCCGTGTGAAATTTTAGCGGCGGGGTGCAAGGATTGAATCGATGCCCTGTGAAGATTACTTGGTCTCAGTGTGGTTAATTAGCTGACAGAACCAGGCCACTGGCTTGCGTTTTGATAAGAGCAACCTGTGTTGGGGTTCTATTGGTGTTGATAATGTTCTGCTTTTAGAGATCAAATATTGGAGTAATTAGTCATATCTGAGTTATCTCTACTTTTGTTCTTTTCTTGTAATTTACTGTTTTTAGCTCTGTAATTGTGTGTTCTGTCAGGTATATAAATTTATTCGACCTCTTGATCATTATTCTGTCAGGTATACTTCTACTTTGATCATTGTTCTGTCAGGTACCATTGAGAAGATCATACTGTACAATAGTAATCTCTGTTTCATTGATCTCAACCATTGTTGTGCTTGCTTTAGGAGCATTGAGAGGAATATTAAAGTGTGTATGATCTTGAGAGGAAGATTTCGACGTTTTGGGATTTTTGTGCAGGTTTTTTCTTTTTGAGATGCCAATGTTTCGCGAGGAAGTTGATTCATTTCCTTCCGAGCGAATTTCTGGCACTCCTAGACATAGGAAAAATAGCATAGGTCATGCCCAAATTTTCTATGAATTTTATACTTAGTAGTTTCATAGGAAAATGATTTTGTGTGTGTATTGGATTTGTGTTTCAATAATAGTTTCATATGAAAATTAGCTAATAGACGCTTCACAGCAAGAATGTCAAGATTTCTCGCAAAAAAAGAAGTCTCAAAATCTAATACACATCAAGTATTTGTCAAGACCCAAACTGGAGAGTTAAAAATTTCAAAGGCACTCCGTTTTTCAATTCATATGTATTGCTACTGCAGTATCTTATCTTGGCAACATGTTCTAGCCATAATAGATTTCCCTGCAAATAGGTGTGTGAATATAAAAACCATATTTTTTTTAAAGTGAAAAAAGATTAGTCTGGTTGATTACATGACATAACTCAGTCATTAGAACAAAAAACACAGGAAAAATGAGGTTTCTTGCTCAATTTGCATTATACCAAGCAAGTCCTCTTAATTATCAGGGTTTTCTATCCAGATGAGGCCATTCTGATCTACAGGTGGTGACCATTTCTTTATGATGTGCGGTGCTAGGTAGCTATCTGGCTTCTTATTGCAAGTATTTCCCCTACCTGAACTTATTATTTATACTAGTACCAGATAATAATAATACAAACCCGTATATGCTTTGGTCAAATGAGATAGCAACCTGATAGAATAGAACAGAACCAAAATGGCACTATACTAGTAGCTACTATCCATCCATCCATGATCCATCCATATACGGCTTGCGCCTGTCGCAGTATTAGTAGCCGGTCTGGAAGGGTCGTCCACTTGTCTCGTGCTCGCGGTTGTTAAATACTGCCACGTTTGCCTTGGGGTTTTACTAGTTTAGCTCGCTCGCAAAGACGCAAAAGCCGACCATCCGGCGAGCAACAGCGCACCAAACCTGATCGATCGCCATGCGCCTAGCTTTCTTGTCTTCGTCTCATCACTCTCCTGTGTCTGTCTGTGTGGGCACGCCCGGCTCGGTTGATAAATGTACACTGCACCGCCACGAGAAAAGCAGAGGCATCAGCTTTGAATTGAACGGACGAATAAATATCAGAGATTGACCTTAGCTGAAAAGTCCTCAAAAGAGAGAGATACACCAGCTTTCTCTGTTGTCCTTTCGGCCTGCTACTGGACAGGTACATATCCTGCAGCAGCGCAACTTATTATAGAAGCTACAAGGAAAAACTTTTTAGCATTGAAGCTCTTTGGTGCGAGGAAGTAGGTAGTTGGGGGGAATGGAGGAGATCGATTAGGACAAGGAGCGACGCGATCTGGCTATTTTACTCAGCATTGGAAGAAGACAAGGGGCTCCGCTTGGCCGCATCCCAGCCCCCAAGAATGGCCGGTTTCTTGGTAAGATATTACTACAAGGCTCCGGGCATAGGATGCTCTGTTTGCTTCTACTGACTCACGGGAAGCCCGAGCTAGCGAGGCCAGGCCGAGGGGAAGTTGGGGACATATTTGACAGCTCGAGAAGCCAAATCTTGGGACAAACCAACAAAACATGCCACCCCGCATATGGGCTTATACAAGACCCGGTCTGCTCTAACCGAAGTCCAATCATGAATTAGTTTATCACTGATTCGTTGCACCACTGGCACATAACTAACCAGATTCTCTCGTAAAACCACACAGCACGCAAATGCTTTTGGGATACAGTGTCCCTGAGACCCTGAAGCATGCATGGTAATCTGAGCAAATTAACAGAGTAACTAAGAGCATAAGTATTACTGATGGTCTCGTAGGTTCCGTAGTGGCCAGCAGCAAGGAAGGAAAAAAATAGTGTTCGATTAGGGGAAACAGGGGAGCTGCAGTTCAATTTAATTCTGATGGGTTCCAAGGAATTTAGTTACTTTCCTTCTAAGATCTTTGTTGGTTTATAAGTACACATACCTACTGATTTCAATTTTTAGAGTGTAGAATATCTTAGATGCTATGTTTAATAAGGGAGTAAGTTTCTGTTAATCTTTGAGAAATGAGCTAAAGATCAAAGGAGTACTTATTCCTGTAAATTTTAATCTAGTTCTGTCTGCAGGGTTCAGTTCAATTATTTTTTTATGTGCTTCAGGTTGGAGAGGTTATCAGGGTTTGTATAGGCGCATTTTAAGTACTGCACTAGGATCTCAAATACCTAGTTCTTTCTGCTTGCATTGGCTCTTACAGATATGGGGCTTCCCCTATAGTTTACTCCTAAAATAAGTTTGCTAGGAGATGTAAATCTACAGTATGGACAATCTCGCAAGCTAACAAAATAAATAGTTTTCACATCTGTGGTAGCCAACAGACTTTCAAGATTCTGTAGATTACCAATGTGGAATCTGGGTTGACATGATATTAATATTAAACACTAGTTCTCCATCTCCAATGTGTAAAGTCATAGCTCACATGGCCTCCCAGTTCTTATGGAGTAGTGAAGACAGGGAAAGAGCTAAGAATGTACTGCAATGCATTGCACAAAGCATTTAGGTTCAATTTATAGTGACATCTCACAGGAAAGCATTTAGGTTCAGAGTTCAAGAGGAGATACCTCTTTTCTTGAGCCATGTACATCAGATATTTCTTCCATCATTTGCTGTTTCTCATAGTCACTAGATTTAAGCTTTAACTCTAGTTCACTAGAGGTCTTCTGTAACTCATCTTCATTGGATTTAGCAGCTTCCATCAACTTTTTCATATGTTCAGCATCTGCTGTCACCATTTCCTCGCTCTGTTTGGATGCGTTAAGGGAATCAATCTCTTTTTGCATGGGAAGTACAATCTCTGCACACCTGCACACTGAATTCTTGTTTTGGCAAATAAAGGTTGATGTATGGGACTATATTTTTTTAAGAAACTGAAGTGTAGAATGAAAAAAAATCAGCTTTTCCTTGCACGACATAAATTCTTTAGTTAGTGTCACGGTGAAGGTGATAAAATATAACCAAATAACATTATTTTCTATTTCTGGCCTAGTCAAAATTCATTTGTTGGCACCAATCTATTATCAGACAACCTCTCAAAAATAACATAAGAAGAACAAACCCAACCATGTACCCACCAAAGACCGAATTCACGATTTGCTTTGGTGATCTTGATTAATAGTGGGAGAAATAATTTCATGATACGATATTAAGAATTTACCTTTTTTTTGGTAGCATTACACTAGCCAGCTTTACACTAGGCAGTAAAAACAAGCAGGAAATACCTATCACTCATCTGGCTCTTCCAAGCACGTCTGGCTCTTCCAAGAACGTGTCTGGCTCTTCCAAGAACGCGTCCGTGCCCGAAGCCGGTGCCGAGGAAGAGGGCTGGGATGCCCACGCTGCAACCAGAATTGAGGAAGAGGACCGGGAGGACATTGATTGGGGGTACTTGGAGGAAGAGGACCAGGATAAGAGCACTGATGGTGGTGGCACTGACCGCACGGCGGCTGGTGGTAGCGGCGACGCCGCCCCGACGACCGATAAGAAGAATAAAAAGCCCCGGGCCCCAAGGAAGGATCGTAAGCCGCAAGTGGTCGCGAACGTCACCGATACAATCACCGAGGTCTCGCCGAGTGGCCTACCATTGGCGCCTCCAGGTGTTGCCTCAGGGTACGGCATGCAGCTAGGGTGCATCGTGCGGGAAAGCATGTCGATCAACACGACGGACCTTAGAAGCGACGACAACAAGGCTTTGGTCGAAATCCTCCTGAAGAAGGTTCACCAGCGATACACGTTCCCGGAGCCGTTCAACAAAATGGTGGACTCTTTAGCCATCACGAAGATGAGCACCGCGTTGAGCAGCTGGAAATCCCGGGTGAAGAAGAAGATTGAAAAAGGTAAAAGCTGGGAGGAGATCAGTCGAAAAGACCCGACGCTTCAGAAAGAAGATTTCGAGATATTTAAGGCGTACTTGAACACCGAGGAGTGTAAAAAATGGACAAAATGGGGGCAGGATATGCGGGACCAAAACATAGGGCACCAACATCTCGGAAGCGGTGGTTACCGAGGAAAACAGCCTATTTGGGAGAAGGAGGACCGCGAGATGGAACGTCTCGGAAAAGATAACCCCTGGCACAAAATCACGGATATACAAGTTAGGAACTTTGTCCGATCCCGGTACTTCTTAGACTGGAAGACGGGGGAATTCGTGACGAAAGACGAGGACGTGAAGGAATTTGAGAAACATTTGGTAAGGATACATATATCTCAAGTACATGTATATTGCATTGATCTAATAATTAGATAATGGGCTCACCTTAATTTCCTTTTGTCCGAAGGAGAGGGAGTTGCGGAAATCTGACTCGTCCGAAGGGTCGACGAGTCGGTGGGACACGCCTTTCAACAGAGCGACGAACGCATACAAGAAAAGGCCGTTGGATGCCCCGCCGACGTCAGCTGGCCGTATCTCCGGCTTTGGGCTAAACATGAAGGTAGCCGAGTACTACTCATCAGATGCCAAGTCAAAAAATAAGAGGAAGACGACATCGACTAAGGATGATGAGGAGGTCGCGGAGCTGAAGAAGAAGATGGCGGCTCTAGAGAAGAAACTGGAGAGCAGAGAGGTGGACCCCGACACGCTCAACCGATTAGTGGATCAGAGGCTCAAGGAAGTCATCCCCGCTGGGTTGATGGAGGGGATAGCTTCTTGGAATGCGGGGGGTCAAATTGGACCGATCCATCTGCCCACCTTCGTCGGCAGCAACTCAAGCATGAACCAGCAAGTGCCGCCGCAACAACTGACCCCCCAGACGCCGGCGCCGCTCCTTCTGGTCACATCACCGCCCCCTTCCGCAGCAATGCCGAAGAATGATGGGCCGGCCGCCGGCACCGTCGCCCTTGTCTCGACACCCGCCGAGCTTGACGCCATCACCAAGGTAACTAATTAGTTAGTCATGATCTAACTACGCCTTCTCAAGATGACTGTCATCTCATGATGCCTGGTATGTTGCCCAACAGGACGAACCTTGCGTACTCCTGCATCGTGTGGTGCCCGGCGGAGAGTTGGTGGATGTTGCTACCGGCACTATTATACAACCCATGCAACGCACTATGCACCACTCTCGAATGGACGAGAACGTGATGAAGGTGAAGTTGGCCAATGTAGTGCCGGAGTATCGCGACGTCCTCCCCCCTTTCAACCTCCAGGCTGCGACGAGGACAACTTGGTACTTGGAGAGTGCACGACTTGGGTGATGCAATGGCCGAAGAGCCAGATTCGTCTTGGGGGGGGGGTCTTGTGATCAAGCGCAACACCGGCGCCACATCCCCTATGGCCCCGCAGAATAAGATCGTCCGGCCCACGAAGCAAAGAGCCCTCCAGACTGCACCCAAGGCCGCCGCCCCTCAGAAGGAAACAGTACTCGTCGCCACCACCACCCAGAAGGAACCGGCGGTTGTTGCCACCACCACCCAGAAGGAACCGGCGGTTGTTGCCACCACAACAAGGCACAAAGTGTTGTTGGGAAATATGCCGCAACGACCGGCCAAAAGATCATCAAATGCAGTTGTGCCTCAACCGCCGGCATCACAGCCGCCGTCACCACCAAAGGACGTGGACAACCAGTTTGCTGGAGCCGCCGGTGTCGAAGACTATCATTACGATGACAATGTCGACATCAATGCCTACCTCAACACGGGCTACAGCCAAGATAGGTACATGCCTGATATGAATCGTGACGACGAAGCCTTCCGCAGTCACGACGATCAACCTAGACGTACTGAAGTCACGCAGCGTCTGACCTACCCGGAGGGTACAGTATTCAGCCCTGGCACACTGCATAAGACAATTGAAGGGTCGTCCCGAGCACCCGCACCCCCAGCTCCCTCACCCCCAGCTCCCGCAGCAGATCAAGCCACCGCCAGCAAGAAGATTAGGAAGAGACCTGCTAAAAAGGTCCAACATACTAAGATCTTGGCCGACGCCGTGATACGACCCCGTAAGGATGGCTTGACCCGCTTGCATGAAGCTGGGAAACCGATACTGGGTCCGGACGAGATACATGGGGCAACTGGACCAATGCTCACATTGCAGAACATTATCGTGATGCTAGAGGGTCTCCTTCTTCAAGACAAGTGTCCAAATTACCCTGTGTTCACGGTCAAGGTGCCAGAGGGCCCGGACTTCGTCAACGAAGACCCCGCGGGACTGTTCTTCATAGCGTATGAGGATATCTTCAGTCTGTTTCACTCGAGACGGCTGGACTATAACTTGGTCCGCCTATACGCGCTCAATGCTCAGCTGCAGATCCAGCGAGAGTTACCCCCTCACGTTATCGTAGCGGATCCCTACTACATGCGTGATAGCCAGCTGGAGGAAGGATCAAGTACACGGACCAAGGCAGTGAAGTACCTCGAGAGCTTCATGTTGAGAAACAGTGAGAACAAGAGGGACATTCTTTTGCCTGTCTTCCCCGAGTAAGTCTCGCGACCGTCGTAGCTAATGTTTTTTTTCTAGATTTCATCCATTGCTTATCCTGGATTCAATTGCATGTGTTGAGCAGGGACACATACTGCACACTCGTCGTGCTTTGCCCACAGTGGTCACTTGCCCAATACTTCGACTCGTCGAATGTGACGAAGAGGAAAGACTACACCAGAATAAGGGGTGTTCTCGATGAGGCTATCAATGGCTACGCCCAAAATGGAGGCACATTCCAAAAGAAACAAGAATGTATCAGGCCGGGTACTGGCAAATACGGGTTCAGGCACGTGACCGAGTTCCCCTGCATCAAGCAGCCGGCTTGGAGCACGAAAGAGGCCTTCTATGCCCTCCATCACCTCAAAGGGATTGTCCGCGATGCAAACAATTTGAATCATCCTTCTAGACTCCGAGACTGGTCCAACAAAATGGCGGGGGAAATCTCACAGGAAGATCTTATACAAGATTTTCATCGCATCAAAGTCAAGTTGTCGGAGATAATCATTGAAGATGTCAACAAAAAGGGAGGGTCCTTGCACCAACCCATAGGGTTATGCCAGAGGGATATCCAGGAACGCCTAGAGCGGCAGGCTGATCGTAGGACGTGGATGACCAAGGACCTATATAAGCCGTTTCCGGCGCCGCTCCAGTTGAGGTATCGTTGATCGAGGTGTGCGTAGCTAGCTACTATTAGTTTGTTTAACAAAATTTGCTTAACTTATATAAGCCTAGCTACTATATTAGTTTAGCTCTAAACTTAGGCCTAGCTAGCTACTATTAGTTTGCTCTAAACTTAGGCCTAGCTATAGCTACTATTAGTTAGCTCTAAACTCCTAGCTAGCTACTATTAGTTTGCTCTAAATTAACTTAGGCCTAGCTAGCTTTATGTTTGTATATCTTTGATGATGTTTATTTTTTGTTTCCTTAGTTGTTTTTTGTGAACATATATGACTTAGTTGTTTTTTGCATTATACTTACTAATATGCTTTGTGTCTATCTATATAGATGACGTACTACGTGGTGTTCGAGGGTCGGGTTCCAGGAGTCTATGACGAGTGGAAGGACTGCAAAGCACAGGTCGACAAGTTCAGCGGCAACTCCTATAAAGGATACAAGACTAGACACGAGGCGGTTGCGAAGTGGAGGGACCACCAGTCGAAACAGATGAACAAGATGAAGACCTCCATCAAGCTACCGTTCTTGCTCACCATCGTCGCCGTGCTTGTAGTCTATTTCATCTTAGCTTAGGCATTTGTAACTTGACAACTCGAGTAACTATATGTGGTGACAATTATTGTTCGATGATGATGTGTTTGACAACTCGATCGAGTTAACTATGTGATCACTTTGAGACAAATTCGATACTTTGCACTATGTATCACTATTGTGATTAAGTAACTTTGTAAAATATCAGTAATATGTTATATGTTGTCAAATATCACTGCTGTGAATAATTCCTGTATAATTCCTGTATAATTCCTGTATAATTCCTGTATATTCAAACTGTATACAGCAGAAACAATTTAGATTTCGAAATATTGCAGATGTTTCTGTGGCGCACCATGGGACAATTCTGTGGCGCACCTAATTCTGTGGCGCACCATTAAGGGATGCGCCACAGAATCGACTATTTCTGTGGCGCACGGGCTTGGTGCGCCACAGAATCCACTATTTCTATGGCGCACGGGCTAGGTGCGCCACAGAAATTATTTTTGTGGCGTGTGTTCTGTGGCGCACCCCTGTGGCCCCAGGGTGCGCCACAGAATAGCTATTTGGTGCGCCACAGAAGAGGGTTTCTCTACTAGTGATTGGTATTGTTCATAACAAGTATAAACGTTAATATTATATCATAATAAAGATTCATAATACTGGAAATATGACCAGATTATTCTCAAGTGAATACCTATCATACTTTCCAGCGAACACTTTACCGTTACGTTCTAAAACCAAAATGTTATACCCCTTTACTAGGTTTTCAACCTAAGGTCAAAGCATTGCTCTGATACTAGCTGCGGTGACCCAGCATACCACTGGATGTTGTAGTACGCAAGTCGTTGATAGAACACTCACATAACACCATTTTCGAAAATATTACATCCCTCAGGGTGGTACATCAGAAACATTGCGGGACTGGTGGTCATACAAACTTATACAAAACATAGCGTGCAGACAAGAGGATGATCTCAGGATGAGGTCACCTCATTATTGAAGTTTACAACATCAACTGAAAAGTAAATAAGTGCATACATGGGAACTCACACTAGTAGAAAACAGGGCATTGAGCCAAGCCCAATGGAACCGGATGTGATACAAACCGGTTCAGAAGGGTCTGTCCCTGGGCCCCACCCATGCAGCAAAATGCCCGCAAGGCCTTTAGGACCGGTTTGTAACACAAACCGGTCCTAAAGGACTTGCGGGCCATTTGCTGCAGGGAGGGGGGCCCAGGGGCAGAACCTTTAGAACCGGGTTGTATCACAAACCGGTTCTACAGGTTTTCTCATTTTTTG
This sequence comes from Alopecurus myosuroides, assembly GCA_028641055.1. NCBI lineage: Eukaryota > Viridiplantae > Streptophyta > Magnoliopsida > Poales > Poaceae > Alopecurus > Alopecurus myosuroides. The sequence goes on along the minus strand of CM054058.1, from coordinate 508,649,170 downwards.
CAGCCACTGCGGGTCCCGCTGTCATAACCTTTAGAACCGGTTTGTAACACAAACCGGTCCTAAATCCCTCCCCTAAACCCTACATACCACCCCGAGCTCAGCTCATTTTTTCCAGCTCGAGCTCAACTCCATTTTTGCTCTCTTCTTCCTCTTGTGAGGTCTAATCCATCCCCATTTTCTCCACCATTTGTCAAGATTGTTGGTACCCATCGGTTCTACGGTTAGCATCAACGTTCCCTCTTCCGGCATTGCAGGTTTTGCTCGTTTTCTTGCGCATTTCATTTTTGTTGTGCTAGCTAGGTGTTTGATGAAATGCCTAGCTAAGCTAGAATTTGTTATTCATTTTGTTATGTATACAAATTGATGCAATTTGAGCTCAAAATTAATTATGATTTGTGCTTTTTTTAGTGTCGCGCGCCTTGTCCCCTTACTCACTACCGTCAATCGCCCCATCACCGACACAACCTTGGTGAGCCTATTGTTTTTATTTACCAAAACAAATTTTGATTTGTATGATTTACGTATTTACTTGTATATAATTTTCTAGAGCCATGGTTTTGATATCCGTCCCCGTTGGCCCTCGTCCAGTCTATGATTCGGATGTGGTATATTATCTTTTTTCACTACATATTTTCATTTCCTGATTATACGACAATTACTTACGCCGACCAACTTGACATAGATATTTTTATATAGGAGGTAGTGGAACCGGAAATGCCAGTCGACCCTATTGTTGAGAAGTTATACTTAGTTGAACAAGAAAATATTGGCTTGAAAGAAAGATTGAAAAAAACTGAAGAAAGGTTGGAAAAAACTGAAAGAGAGAAGATGACCTTGGAAAAGGTTCTTGCCGGTGTCATCGATAGTCACAAGAGCGAGATGGACGCAATGCGCCTGAAGATTAGAAAGATTAGGAAATATGCAATTAGTAAAGAGGCTTGGTATCATTATGTCGTCGGGTCAATTGTTACCTTTGTTGCGATTTTGATCGCATTTGTTGTTGTTTTTAAATGCATTAATTAGAGAGAATTTTTATGGATGGTTTCAGTGTGTATTTTTCTGAGAACTATATATGTATATATGGTCACTATACGCTAGTTTGGTATTAACGTGTGATGAACTTTTTGTATTAATTAACTAATTTAGTCATGATGATTTAGCATAATGGTTGTTGATAAATTTATATAATGCAGATGAACCGGCAATGGATGTACAGTGATCGACGTCGTCCCGAATTCCTTAATGGCATGCATAGTTTTCTCAATGTGGCTGAGAAAAACAGGCAGAATGGATTTATTTTTTGTCCATGTAAAAAATGCCAGAATAAGAGGAATTTCCCTAGCTCAAGAACCATACACACCCACCTGTTGCAAGAAGGCTTCATGCCCAGTTATTTTTGTTGGACCAAGCACGGAGAAAGAGGGGTTATAATGGAATACAATGAAGAAGAAGAGGATAATGATGAGTATCCTATGTTCGATGAACACGGTGATACTGAAATGGGGGAAGATGAGCCTGAACTTGAGGACATTGTTGATGAGTCTGATGATGATCTTCGTCAGGTCATTCGTGAAGAACAGATAAACTGCGCAAGTGAAAACGAGAGGTTGAAGTTGGAGCGCATGTTAGAAGACCACAAAAAATTGTTGTACCCAACTTGCGAAGATGGCCAGAAAAAACTGGGCACCACCCTTGAATTGCTGCAATGGAAGGCAGAGAATGGATTATCTGACAAGGGATTTGAAAACCTGCTGAAAATAATGAAGAAGATGCTTCCAAGAAATAACGTGCTGCCCTGCAGTACATACGAACCAAAGAAGGTTGTCTGCCCTCTAGGATTGAAAGTGCATAAGATACATGCATGCATCAATGACTGCATCCTCTACCGCGGCCAGCACGAGAATTTAAATGCCTGCCCGGTATGCGGTGCATTTCGGTATAAGATCAGGCGAGATGACCCTGGTGATGTTGAGGGCGACGATCGCCCCAGGAAGAGGGTTCCTGCCAAGGTGATGTGGCATGCTCCTATAATACCACGGTTGAAACGTTTGTTCCGAAACAAAGAGCATGCCAAGTTGTTGCGATGGCACAAAGAAGACCGTAAGGAAGACGATATGCTGAGACACCCCGCTGATGGGTCGCAGTGGAGAAACATCGACGATAAGTACGAGGACTTTGCACGTGACGCAAGAAACTTAAGGTTTGGTCTGAGTACAGATGGCCTGAATCCATTTGGGGAGCAGAGTAGCAGTCATAGCACCTGGCCCGTGACTCTATGTATCTATAACCTTCCTCCTTGGTTATGCATGAAGCGTAAGTTCATTATGATGCCAGTGCTTATCCCAGGCCCGTCGCAACCCGGCAACAACATTGATGTGTACCTGAGGCCACTGGTTGATGAACTTTTAGAGTTGTGGGCTGACGAAGGTGTACGTGTGTGGGACGAGTACAAACAAGAGGAATTTGACCTACGAGGGTTGCTGTTTGTTACCATCAATGATTGGCCCGCTCTTAGTAACATCTCAGGACAGTCAAACAAGGGATACAGCGCATGCACACACTGTTTAGGCGAGACAGAAAGTATACATATAGGCAAGAATGTGTACCCGGGGCATCGTCGATTTCTTCCAGACAGGCATCCCGTAAGAAAGAAAGGAAAGCATTTCAAAGGCGAGGCAGATACACGGAGGAAGCCAACCCTCCCTAAAGGTACTGATATATATGACATGGTCAAAGATATAAAAGTAATCTTTGGAAAGGGTCCTGGCGCACAATCTGTTCCAAATGACGCCGACAACCACGTAGCCATGTGGAAGAAGAAATCTATATTCTGGGAACTACCCTATTGGAAATTCCTAGAGGTTCGCTCTGCGATCGACGTGATGCACGTGACGAAAAATATTTGCGTGAACCTGCTAAACTTATTGGGCGTGCATGGGAAGAAGTCAAGAGATACACCAAAAGCACGGCTGCACCACCAACGTATGCACGAACGAGACGACCTGATGAATCCAGAGAATTTCAAAGGTCCTGCCAGCTACGCTCTTACCAAGGAAGAGAAGGAGATCTTTTTCCAAGTCCTGAGTAGTATCAAGGTCCCGTCTGGCTACTCGTCGAACATAAAAGGAATACTAAACCTGGAAGAGAAAAAGTTCCAAAACCTTAAGTCTCATGACTGCCACGTGATCATGACCCAGTTACTTCCGATTGCATTGAGGGGGCTTCTACCAGAAAACGTGCGAGTACCCATTGTGAAGCTATGTGCATTCCTCAACGCAATTTCTCAGAAGGCAATCGATCCAGCAACTCTACCAAGTTTACAGAAGGACGTGGTCCAATGTCTTGTCAGCTTCGAGTTGGTGTTCCCACCAACCTTTTTCAATATTATGACGCACCTCATAGTTCACCTAGTCCAAGAGATTTCCGTTCTCGGTCCTATATTCTTACACAATATGTTCCCCTTTGAGAGGTTCATGGGAGTCTTGAAGAATTATGTTAGAAACCGTGCTAGACCAGAAGGAAGCATGGTCAAGGGCTATGGAACAGAGGAGGTCATTGAGTTTTGTGTTGACTTTATTCCTGACCTGAACCCGATCGGGGTTCCTCAGTCGCGCCATGAGGGGAGACTGCGTGGAAAAGGCACGCTAGGAAAGAAATCAACAACATGTATGGACGAGCAATCTTTCAGTCAAGCACACTACACAGTTCTAGTTAATTCCAGCTTGGCGGCTCCATATATCCAGGAACACACGGATATTTTACGCTCGGAATATCCGGAGCAACCTGAAGATTTCATTGCTAAAGAACACGCGAAGACTTTCGGAGGTTGGTTGCAAAGACGTCTGATTAATGACAACATTGTTGAAGATGAGCTATACTTGTTGGCCAAGCAACCATCTTCGACTGTATTGACCTTTAAAGGGTACGAGATAAATGGTAACATATTTTACACGGCAGAACAAGATAAAAAGAGCACCAACCAAAACAGTGGCGTCCGGTTTGATGCAAAAGACGACAACGGGCAAAGGGTCACATACTATGGTTACATAGAGCAGATATGGGAACTTGACTACGGACCTTCCTTTAAGGTCCCTTTGTTCTGGTGCAAATGGTTCAACCTGTCAGGCGTGAAGGTAGACCCGAAGTACGGAATGACAACAGTGGATCAGAAGAATCTTGGGTACGACAATGATCAATTCGTCCTAGCCAATGATGTGGCTCAGGTTTTCTATGTGAAGGACATGTCTAGCAGACCGAGAAAAACAAAAGATAAAGAAACGAATACATCAGACGATGAGCCAAGGCGCCACATAGTTCTTTCAGGGAAAAGAAACATCGTGGGAGTCGAGGACAAGACAGACATGTCAGAAGATTACATTAAATTTGATGAAATTCCTCCCTTCAAAGTCAAAGATGATCCTAGCATTCAGTTAAATGATGAAGATGTTCCATGGTTACGGCGCAATCAGAAGAAAGGCAAGAAGAAAAATAGAAACGGATCGTCCCTTTAGTACCGGTTGGGGACACCAACCGGGACTAAATGGGTTAGGGTTTCGTTTGGACCAATCAGATAGAATCACACGGATCGTGTGTTTGTTTCAACCGCTTGTGAGTCGTTGGATCCGGGGTGTGTTTCTTTCCAGCTGTTGTGAGCCGTTCGATCAGGGCTACGGTGTGTTTCTTTCGAGCTGTTGGATGAGATGTTTCTTAACCGTTGGATCAAAACCCTAGCTCAACACTTTGTGAGCCAGAGGACCCTATATATAGCCCAGCTTCATACACCGTTCAGTTCATCTCCCAAATACAAAACATCCGGATTCGCCAGCATACGCCCCGCGGTGCATTTGGTATGCATATATGCACTCAGTAGCCACTGCGGGGTTGTATACTGGCGATACCGTTTGTTTTGTTCTACACCCTCCTTTAAGGTTTGATACATCATATACTCAGTTCATCGAGCAAATACAAAACATCCGGATTCGCCATCATACGTCCGGCCGTGCATTTGGTATGCATATATGCACCCAGTAGCCACGGTCGGGCTGTATGATGGCGATACCGTCTGTTTTGTTCCACACCCCCCTTAAGGTTTGATACATCATATACTCAGTTCATCGAGCAAATACAAAACATCCGGATTCGCCGTCATACGTCCAGCCGTGCATTTGGTATGCATATATATATGCACCCAGTAGCCACGGTTGGGCTGTATGATGGCGATACCGTTTGTTTTGTTCTACACCCCCCTTTGGAAACAGAAAGAAGAAGAAAAAGAAATGTGCGCCCCCCTGTACAGGCCTTTAGGACCGGTTGCCGTTAACAACCGGTGCTAAAGACCCTTTCGCACCGGTTGCCGTTAACAACCGGTTTGCCGTTAACAACCGGTGCTAAAGACCCTTTAGCACCGGTTGTTAACCGCAACCGGTACCAAGAAAGGCAAGAGTAAGATTGTGACGACCGGTTGTCACAGAGGCAGACAGAAGAAGTCACGGTATGGCAGTCACGTATTCAACATCAACCAAGAAAGGCAAGCGTAAGATTGTGATGAAAGGTTGACAGAGGAAAATACTCGCAATATATGTATGTACTTTTTAAAAGTGAGAAACAAAGTACCAGCGGGCTAGTATACCAATCGCGCTAAATCAATCTACATGTATGGTATCTCGCTAAATCAATCTATATATATGTATCCACGATATATATGCTCGATGTATCACTTGCGCTCTCACTTCTCGTTGCCTTACTCATTACCCACCCTAACTTACCACAGGCGCATAGACTACAATATGCGCCTGGGGTAACATTACCGCAGGCGCATAGACAGAATATGCGCCTGGGCTAAGAGCTATACCACAGGCGCATGGTGTGCAATGTGCGCCTGGGGTAATTGATCAGATTACATTAAATTTGATGAAATTCCTCCCTTCAAAGTCAAAGATGATCCTAGCATTCAGTTAAATGATGAAGATGTTCCATGGTTACGGCGCAATCAGAAGAAAGACAAGAAGACAAATAGAAACGGATCGTCCCTTTAGTACCGGTTGGGGACACCAACCGGGACTAAATGGGTTAGGGTTTCGTTTGGACCAATCAGATAGAATCACACGGATCGTGTGTTTGTTTCAACCGCTTGTGAGTCGTTGGATCCGGGGTGTGTTTTCTTTCCAGCTGTTGTGAGCCGTTCGATCAGGGCTACGGTGTGTTTCTTTCGAGCTGTTGTGAGCCGTTGGGATGTTTCTTAACCGTTGGATCAAAACCCTAGCTCAACACTTTGTGAGCCAGAGGACCCTATATATGCACCCAGTAGCCACTGTCGCTCCTCGAGCGCTTCTTCTCCATCCCTCTGCACCGTCGCGCTTCCACCATGCCTCCGAGGAGGAACAGCACCACCGGTTTCCGCGGCGTCCGAGCACGGCAGAACGGAATGTTCAGCGCAGATATCCGCTGGGGGGACGACCGCATCCCCCTCGGCACCTTTGCGACGGCGGCAGAGGCAGCCCGCGCCTGGGACGCGGCGGCCTGGCGCCTCAACCGCCCGCAGTCGCTGATGAACTTCAACGACTGCCACACAGTCTGGGAAGCGGAGGCCAGAGCGACGAAGCCACAGATCATCACTGCCGCCGACCACCTCCACCTCCGCCACCGCGCGTTTCAGGGCCTAGTCGACGCCAGGGAAGACCGCGTCGTCCGCGATTATTACCGGAACAACCCGGGGGAGGAGAGCGCCGACGAGGAGCTCTGGCAGATACGCGCGGGTCAGCGGGCGGAGCGCCGCCTCGAACGCCACCTCGCGTTAGATGCGGCTCGGTAGGTGAGGACGAGGGCGCTGCAAGAGCTTCGTCGGGCCGACCGCGCCGGCGAAGTCTGGGCCTCCGACGATCCGAGGTGGGGGCCTATCTCGGACATACCATCATGCACCTCCGATGATGACGAGGAGGTCACCGACGAGTTCGGCGACGATGATGACCCGGAGGAGGTCACCGACGAGTTCCCCGACGACGATGGCGAGGAGTAGTGTTCGTCTGTTTTCTCTTTTCAATAAAAGAATTTGTATTCCGGCGACACTGCGGCAATCGCTAAATCAATCTGTATGGTATCTCGCTAAATCAATCTATATATATGTATCCACGATATATATGCTCGATGTATCACTTGCGCTCTCACTTCTAGTTGCCTTACTCATTACCCACCCTAACTTACCACAGGCGCATAAACAGCAAAATGCGCCTAGGGTAACTTTACCGCAGGCGCACAGTAAGGAAATGCGCCTGGGATAAGAGATTTACCGCAGGCGCATTTTGTGTAAAGTGCGCCTGGGGTAAGTGATCACATATACAGAAACAGTAGTTTTTCTGTTTTGTTTTCTTGATGTGTTTTTGTTTGTCTGTTTTGAAATGTGTGTTTGACATAATATAGAAATAGTTTAGCTAGGAATTAATATAGAAATAATATCCATTACATAATAATATATACATTACATGATAATATATCCATTACATACTAATATATCCATTACATGCATATATCGAACACAAGATGCGGTACACAAACAACATCTATGGATCCGTCGAGTAGAAGCGGAACAACTCGTAGGAGACGTATCCATCTATGGCTGCATACGTGATGTTGGTCCAGTCCAGTGGGTTCTTCTCCCACAACCAGTGATTCTTCGAGGGGAAATCAGTCTTCATGGTTCCGTAGCCCTCGTGGATGAAGGCACTTGCCATGCGAGCCATACCGGTCTTTGGCCCGTTCAAATGGATAAGACCCTGAATATCAATGTAGTGATCTTCAGGTATCACAATACCCAAGCGCATCAACTTCGGACGGTCTTGCGTGTTGTCAACGCTGCAAAAGTCATACCCCTTGTTGACAAGAAAATCAACAAGTGCCGGAGAAAGCTTTGAACTACTGCAACAACAAAAATTTGATACGTGTACGTGTTAGATATATGGCAACACATGTATTCTTCACATGCAACAAACAAATCGAAGATGCAAGATTGTACGTGTGCGTTACCTTGACCATTGGAAGACCAAAACGGCCTCCTTGAACGCAATCTGGATGACTGCAACATTCCGTTTATCCGCCGTATACTCTAAATCAAGCCCGAAAAACCGGTGTTCTTCGGGAGAGGAGAAATACAGATTGGTCAAATACCCAATAGCACCGGGGAGCTCCGCGCAGTTGTTGGTGTAGAACACGTCGAGACTTTTGCCGCATGGTGTGGGCACATCATATCTCTTAGAAACTTCAGCCATGGTGCTTAGTGGAGGAAGATCAAGAGAGGAAGAAGAAGAGACAGAGGAAGAAGAGAAGAAACAGAGACTCGCGATCGGGCCGGTGCGCACTGTAGCAATAAAACCGCCGCGCGCGGGAGGCGAGCAGTTTGTATTAAGACCTTTAGCACCGGTTGCTAACACAAACCGGTGCTAAAGGCCTGTAGTGGGCGCGCAGTCTGGGTGTGGCCCCAACTACAGGCCTTTAGCACCGGTTTGTGTTAGCAACCGGTGCTAAAGACCCTTTCGCACCGGTTGCTAACACAAACCGGTGCTAAAGGCCTGTAGTGGGGCGATATCTCCAGGACTTGTGAAATTTTGGCCTCATTTCTTTCGCGCGTCTTCTCCTCTACCTAGCTACGGCGAAGCCCTGCGCGGTCCGCCTCGTCGCCGTCCGTCCGCCTCGTCGCCGTCGCCGTCTGCCTCCGCGTCCTCGGTCCGCCGCGCCTCCGTCGCCGTCTGCCTCCGCGCGACCCCGCGTCCATCGCCGTCGCCGTCGATCCCCCGCGCGGCCCCGCGTCCGTCGCCTCCGCGGTCGCCGTCCGTCCGCCTCTCCGTCGCGCCGTCGCGCCGTCCGCCTCCGTCGCGCGTCCGTCTCGCCTCCGCCTCCGCCGCCCCGCCTCTCGCCCCTCGATCGCCGTCGCCCCGTCGCCGGCCACGTACGGTAATTAAGTTTTAATTTCTTTTTTTTTTTTCAATTTTGTTTTAGTGTTAGAGTTTTTTTAGAGTTATTAGTTAGATTGTTTAGTGTTAGATTGTTTTTAGAGTTAGTGTTAGTGTTAGAAATTTTTAGATTTAATTAGTGTTAGATTTTTTTAGAGTTATTAGTGTTAGTGTTAGAATTTAGTGTTAGAAATTTTTAGAGTTAGTGTTAGATTTTTTTTAGTGCTTTATTTTGTTTTTACAATTTTGTTTAGTGTTAGAATTTTTCTGTTAGAATGTTGTGTTAGAAAATTTCACTAAGTTAGTGTTAGAAAATTTCAGAAAGTTAGAATAACTATATAATTTCAGTAAGTTAAAATTTTTCACTAAGTTACCATATTGTTCCTGTTTAACTTTCATCTTATTTCTGTTATATTTCTCAATTTACTATTTTTTACTAAGTTATGGAATATTTACTTAGTCCGGGCAGGTTTTTAGTTCATGTCTTTGTTGGACCCGCCGGGGGATGTCCGGGACTGGGCCCCGCCAGGCTGGCATTGGGAGCTCCTTAGTACCGGGGCACGCGGCTTGGTGAGAAATCCGGGTGACGTGGTCGACCCGGATATTCTTTGGTGGCCATCGCGTGGGCCACGCTCGGTGCGGAGAGAGCCGGCCCCTGAGGAGGTGGTACAACAGCGTATCAGGGAGGAGGACGAGCACGTCCGTCGCTACATGTACTTGCTCGATAGGCAGTATAGGCAGTATAGCAGCAGTTGGTCGATTATTAGGAGGGTTCCTTACCACGTGAGCTATGACCCTAGGAGGGTTCCTTATCTATGGATGCGTAGCACCCGTGACTCAGCACCCCGCGGCTTAGGACCCGGTCGGAGTTAATTATTTTGAGAGATGTCACGAGACTATGTATAAGTGATATTATTCGATCGTGATGTATTAGGGTTAAAAAAATCAACCCGAGCTATGTATAACTCTTGGTGTGTCCAGAACTATTATTTCATTAATATGTCCAGAACTATTATTTTATTACCGTCCGATGAAATAATTTCGCCAAGTGCCCGATGAAAATTTCGCTAAGTGTTCTTCATTTTATAAATTTTACTAGCAGGTGTTGAGCTATGGATTCCCAAGAACCTGTACATGATCAGCACGCCGATCAGCTCGCCGGAATGGGTGAGGCGGAGAAGGAAAGATACGTGTGCCAGATGATTTTTGATAATGCAACGGCCATATATCGTGATGACGACGATGGACAGGCGTTTAGCAATCAATTTTTGAACGACTCCGGCGACGGAGATCAGAATATAGAAGATGTAGTAGATGATGACGACGACAACGTCGAGGATGAAGAAGTGCCCTCCAGAACAAACTCTGCCAATGTATATCTCAAGTCACTGTTCACGCAACAATTAATTTGTTTTGCACTTACTAACGAATCATTATTTTCCCGTTTAGGCGCCCTCCGGAACAGCTAGCGCAAGTACTGAGACAAAGTCCAAACGAGGCCCGGCCGCAAGGTTGAAAGATACCGTAAGGTTCTCGATTGATACAGTTGCTGCTGATGGCAAACCACTGCAGCCCCCAGAAACTTATCGCAAATTCGTAAATCAGTGCGGAGTTGTTGTAAGAGACCTGGTCCCGATCAACTTAATAGAATGGAATAAGCCGAAGACCGGGGCCAACGTTGGAGCTAGTTATGTCGATGAAAGATTGAAAAAAATTCTTTGCGAAACGCTATGGCAAAATTTCAGCGTAGCGGAAGATAAGAAGAAGAAAGTCGAGAAGTGGGCTTTGAAGAAGATGGCCACACAATTCCAGAGGTGGAAGAAAGAACTGTGGAAGAAATATCAGAAAGAAGATCCAGTTTTCACTGGGAACCTAGTGAAGATAAGAGACGCTTGGGAAGATTTTAAGGCGTACAAGAAATCGGGTGTCTTTGCATCCCGATCGGCCAAAAATTCGGAGAATGCGAAGAAGAAGAAATATCACCATATTTTGGGGTCAGGTGGCTACATGACTGCCCTGCCTAGGTGGCGAAGCTATGAAAATGCGCTTGTGAAAAGAGGTATCATTCCACAGACACATGACTGGCCCGATAGGTCCAAGTTCTGGTTGTTCGCGCATGGGGCAACGTTGGACGCTGAGACTGGGATGATTGTTGCTCAGGGACCATGGTCGGAAAAAATAACAACAGTCGTAGCAGAACTAGAGAAGGCAATAGAAGCTGTTCGAAAAGGAACTTTTGTTCCCGATAGAGAGAACGACGAGCTGACGAGGGCACTCGGGAACCCCGAAAAGTGGGGACGAACACGAGGCTTTGGAGCGGATACCCCGTGGAGCCAAGGGTTTGCAGCGGACATTGCCACTTACAGAAGCCGTGATAGAAGCAAGAAAAAGACGAGTGAACGGATATCGACATTAGAAGAAAAGGTGGATTTTCTCTTGAAGAAAGGGGGACACCCTCTACCTGACACTGAAGAGGAGGTAGAACATCGTCCTGCACCTGATCTGCAAATAGAAGACGATCATGCCGTCCCATCTCAGCATAGAAGCATCGTGGGTTCCACGCACCTGCAGCTAGAAGACGGTCGTGCAGTCGAACCGTCGGCGCCTCACTACCCCGTGGATGATATCACGGAGAAGACAAACTGTGAGATACATATGCCAATGGGGAACATATCCTTCAGGGTGGCGTCAGGCTATGCTTTACCGAATCAACCTGGAGCAACCTACCATGGTGGTCAGATTCCAGCATCCCATGCCCGTGTCGGGTTGTCAACAATTACGCCGGGATGCCATTCAATTGAGCTCAGTATTCCTGGAGGTGAGGGCGAGAAGACACTGGGAGAAATGGAGCTTGGTATCATCTTGTGGAATAAGAAACACATCGTGTTCCCTAACTCGGCGCCAAGGCCACCGACTCCTCCAGGTACGAATGCACCATACCTCCATCCATTACTGAATGTTGCACCACATGTTATCTTATTTTTAATAGTTTTTTCACATTCGTACAGAGAATGCACGACCTCCAAGTCCACCCCCCAACGAACCTCCAAGTCCACCCCACAACGAAGATTGGCCGGAGCCCGAGGCCGAGGGTCCATCGCCCGTGCACTCCCGTGAGCCGACGGATGCGCCCACTACGGGTACGACAAAGCGGAAGCTGCAGTTCAGAAGAAACGGGACTCCTCCCAAGAAGAGACCAAGGAAATCCAAGAAAGTCAAGAGTCCCCCGAAGTTACCAGGCTTGATGACTGAGGAGGAACTAACCAATGCAGTGGCATCCAAAACCAAGGCATGGTTCGCCACAGTTTCCCCAGAAGCCCCCTCCAGACGTCTGGAAGGAAACTCTGAAGGACATCCCAAAGTGGAAAATTGAGCGGACCATCGACAACTTATATTATCCTGCACCGCCGCCACCGCCGCCCCTTTCAGACTATGAACGGTATATTGAAAAGAAGCACGCCGCACAGATGAAGCAGGCGGAGCAGACGAAATGCGGGAAACGAGTTCCCCAGCTCGGACAACAAGAAGCACAGTCAGTGGCCCGCTCAAGGTCTTATCTGACGCGGCTTCAGTGTCCTGTCCACGCATGGGCGACGTGGGTTACGCTATTGCTGATGTGTATATAAATACAAGCCCGGGCACCCTCTGGTCGAAGATCCTACTGCTCTAACAACCCAATTACGGAGTTTACATGATTGGTACTTGGAGGCCGCAAGGCAGGAGAGAGACTGTATCATGGCTCAAATTCAGGATCAACACTACTTCGGAGATTACGGTGTCGAGCTTGGGTTCGATGATTTCTTCCAGATGTACAATCAACGTGCCCTCGACAAGTCTATCCTCAGCTGCTACTGTTTGTAAGTGATTTATTTGTGTAATTTAATTATTTAGTTAAGCTCGCGTTCGTTGCCCGTATAATTATCACTGACGACATTCTTTTTGTACGCTACTATGCAGAATGAAGATTCGTGAATGCAGACTGGCAGGAATCTGGGACTTTGGGTTCATTGACCCGTATTCGTATCATCAAACCACAGTAGAAACGTTCAACAAGACTACACCGGATGATTTGCTAAGGTTTTTGAAGCGACAAAATACCAAAAAAGAAATACTTTGGCCCTACGCATTCAGGTGAGTGTTACTGTCTTGTAGACATTCCATTTTGCTTACCTGATGTTAAGTGTAATTGATGAGTATGCATGACTGCGTGTGTACACGTGCGCAGCGGCCACTTCATATTGTTCATCATTAGAATCGATAGAGGACAAGTTGAAGTCTGGGACTCGTTAAACTGGGGCGCTGACAGATGGAAGAGCGCGCGTCAGATGCTTCAAAAGTATATATATATCAGCCTCTTTCGTTCATCGGCCTCTTTTTCGTTCATTCCCTGATATCAAGTAAGTAATAATTAACTCTTCTATTCATTTTTCTTTTGTCGCCCAGGGTTTGGCAAATGTTCATCAAGGAAGAACCCGGTACATGGGCAGACAAGCTCAACTTTCAGATTAACACAGTAAGTAGTACTACGTACCCTGATTTAAATACCATTACCATTCTCTTGATTATTATTAATTTGACTGAATTATGTTTCTCGTATATAGAAAGTCCCGCAACAACCACAGGGAACTGATTATTGTGGATACTACGTCTGCGAGTTCATTCACAGGAGGATCAATGAGAAATCCCGTACTACCAGAACTCTAGAGGTACGTAACCGGATCTTCACAACTTTATTTATGTTGCCATTAATTATGTTTAGTTTTGTTCATAACTTAATTGTTTTCATCTACTTCTTTTCAAGATGGCACGAAAGCGGGCGCAGCTCAAACCAATCGACCGTTGCAAGGCTATTGCAGAGGAATTGGCAGGATTTCTTCTCACGCAAGTCATAGCAGAAGACGGAGAATTTTTCCATCCTATGAACCAATTATAGCCAGCTCCCTTCTCTATGCAAGTATACAACTATTCAAAACGAACCTCAGATTATGTAATTATCGGTCGATTACTTCGTGTTACATGTATATATATATGTACTACTATTTGGTGCATCAACATTTAACCGCAAACAGAAACGGAAACACGTAAACGGAAACCCTGAAGATACGGAACACGCCCTAAACCCTAAACCCTAAATACGGAATTGGAAACCCTGAAAAGAAGAAAAAAAAAAAAAAAAAAAAAAACTTTAGGACCGGTTGGTATTACCAACCGGTTCTAAAGGTCCTCCGCCTGCGCGCTCTCTTCGGCGCCCACGTGGAGGCCTTTAGAACCGGTTGGTGACTAACCGGTTCTAAAGGGGGGGGGCTTTAGTCCCGGATACGTAGCACCGGTTTTGTATCCGAGTCCAAAGGCCCTTACAAACCGGTGCTACTGGCCTGTTCTCCACCAGTGTCAACATCCTATTATAGAAGTTCAAGAATGCTCGATTCAACCGTGCTAAAGTAATGGGTTACTAGACGAGGATAACCCTAGCCAGACTCTGCCTCATCCGGACTGACCCCGTACTGGATGGTGTACTCCACCGCTTAAACTCCGCGGGAGAGATCTGGCTCCTCGTAGGAGATGTCTTCTTGGCCTCCAGTGATGTTGAAGGATGCCTCCTCTAGGTTCTCATAGCCTAAGCAGGGGGTCAAATGGGAACAAAGGAGTAAAGAACGTTACTCAACAAGTTCATTAAGTAAGGTGGTTAGTTTGATGCACTATCTACAGTCCTTGACTCTAAAGAGTCTTGAACTAATGCAGGTTTTGAGTGAAAGCGTCTCTTCAAGAGATTGCTTTTATTTCGAAAACTATGCCCGTCAAATTTTCACAAGAGCTAGAACTTCATGGAGTTCCTTTCCTGCAGTGTTTGCAGCTCCTTCCCGGAACAATGGGTAACATGTCACATCATTTTACACTCTCCAGAGGTGCGTTACTTTACCAACAGGAGATCAAGACCATGTCGCACAACCAGGCGATCGTTCCTGTCCACACCCACTCAGGTGTGGGGTCCGGTTGTTGATCCAAACCAAACCATGCTTCTCCGTACAACATATGCCCACCCATTTCAAGCCACACAGGTTTACTCCTAATTCTACCCCTCACGATAGAACTCACACTTTGTTCTGAGCTCGTACAAATCCATGACCTCGTGTCCAGACACCCATGTGAGAGGCTCTGATTTTTTTGGTAACAGCAACCGTTAATTTGTTCCCTTTAGAAATATCGGTACTGTTTGAAAAAGAAAAATACATTTTAATTTGATTTTTATTAACCGTCTGTACTTTTTGAAAAAGATAAGTATAAAATTCAATTTAATTTTAATTGTTTGATACTATCTCCAAAGCTAAAAGCCCAACTTGAAAACTTGCTATGTTCAGTATCCCTAGTAACCATCCGAGTCACGCTATCAATTTCAGTCTACGATAGTTTTGAATATTATAAGAAAAACTGAAAATTGAGGACGCGAAACCACCATCTTTAGAAAGAAATTATTGGCTCGGACCATTAGACCAAGGCTTAATTTGCATAATATGGTGAGTGTAATCTTATTTATCTACAGACTTCAGAACTATAAACTAAAACTTTGGGCCTCCAAATATTTGGCGCGCTGACCGCACGGGTCATATTTTCATGGGTCAAACCCTGTCCAGATACATATGTT
This sequence comes from Alopecurus myosuroides, assembly GCA_028641055.1. Lineage (NCBI taxonomy): Eukaryota > Viridiplantae > Streptophyta > Magnoliopsida > Poales > Poaceae > Alopecurus > Alopecurus myosuroides. The sequence continues at coordinate 508,633,585 of CM054058.1, read as the reverse complement.
TAAGCGACACTTATGTTGAAACAGAGCCAGTAGATAGGGATTTCTGCAGTACTAATTAGCGTGCACGTGCAACACACACGTTGTTTGATTTTTTATCGGTGTAACTTTCAGTGAACTAAAATATTTATTTATTGAGATATTTTCCAGAAAATCTAAGACCAAAGAGAAATATACATACCCAATTGCTGATCAGTTTGTATTAAGCACAATTTATTTCCAAGGCTTCTTTTAATTAAAAAAAATACTCATTCGTCATTTTTACAGAGAATATACTATTGGCTTTGTCCGGGAGTTTAAGCGACACTTATTTTGATACGGGGTATTGGCTTTGTCTCGCTCACAAAAAAAAAAAAAAATACTATTGGTCTTGTCCGGGAGTTAGCTTGTTAATTTTCGAGGAGTCATTAATTTCATGAAGATGACAAGAAAGATTATGGACGTTCCTCGGAGCATACTCTCTTGTCACGTACACACAGCGACCCGTCATGAAAATAAGGCACCCAAGCAGGAAACTTAGCATGAGGTATCATCCATCCTGATATATACACGACATGAATTGCGTTAGTTCACACGTTATTCCGAGCTGGAAGGCGGACATACGCACGAGACGACATCAGGGAGTAGAGACACGTACTTGGCAGTTAGCGAAGCCGACGTGACCAGCCAGTCCGGCGTGGGTGCGCGGAAACAGATGTCGCGTCGACCATGGCGCTCGCTGCTCGTCCTAGCCTTCGAAGCAGTACGATCACAAGTTGCTGGCAGTTCTTAATGCAGACAACGGCACGGCCATGTTGTTTCAAACATTCTGCTTATCCCTGTTCTTTCTGAAATTCTGAATAAGCCTGAAACTGTCGAATGCAACTGTAGCAATTCAGCCGTTGTCGGCACGAGCAGTTTTCAGTTAGCAGTAGTGTTAGTTTTGTTAGCTGTTTTAGCAGGAGAGGACACGGTCTGTGCGCTCCATCCACGTTTCTAGGATCGATGGGCGCATGAAGAGGTCATGGGATGGCACGACTTAGTAGAGGATAGTGGGCCCCGGTCATCGCATCAACAAAAGGAGAAAACAGAAAAGCGGCAAGTTGTACGCTGCACCAAAATCCCTTGCATCACGGTTTTTCTTTAGTTTTTGTCAGACAACTACACAGAGAGAGATAGAGAGCGAAACAACACTTGGTATCAGAGCCATGGTGGATGACAAGCGACGTCAAGGCCGCCGTCGAAACTGCCCAGCAAGTCCAAGACCCCACCTGCGAGTCAGCAGCGTGAGCGCAGCCACGGACGCAGCCTGTCATGGCGTGGCGGGGCTAGCGGCGGGCGCGAGATCGTCGTCCGCGAGGTGGTGAGGGAGGGCGGTGGCGGCGGCGGAGCAATGCATCTGCCGATGCTGATGAGGACCAACTACACCGAGTGGGCCATACTGATGCGCGTCCAGCTCCAGGGCGCTCGTCTCTGGGATGCGATCGACCCGGGAATCGCGGAGGAGGAGGACGAACGGCTGGAACGGCAGCCGCTGGGAGCGATCCTGCGTTCGGTACCACTGGAGATGGTTCCTGTCCTCGCCGCGAAGGATAACGTGAAGGCCGCATGGGACACGATCAAAGTGTTGCATGTCGGCGGGGATCGGGTGCGAGAGGCGCGCCGGCAGAGACTACACCGCGACTTCGAGAATCTCACCTTCAAAGGGAGTGAGCCCATCGAGGATTTCTCTCTGCACCTTGCCGGGATAGTCACTGAGCTCCAATCACTTGGAGATCCAATCACGGAGCTCGCAGCGGTGCAAAAGCTTTTGCGGGTGGTGCCGCCCAAGTACTAGCAGATGGCATGTTCCATCGATACCCTACTCGATTTGGAAGGCATGACCATTGAGGAGCTGGATGGGCGCCTGTTTGCGTCAGAGGGCCATGGCCGTGAGCCAGAGGCTGAATCCGGTGGGTAACTGCTGCTCACCGAAGAGGAGTGGGCGGCTCAACAACGTTAGCGCGTCCAGGGCTCATCATCATGCACTGGCGGTGACAAGAACAACAAGCCCAAGAACAAATCTCCTGCCGGCGACAAGTCTGCACGCAACGACACTGGCAACGGTGACCGCAAGCCTGACAATTGTCGTTACTGTGGTAAACCCGGACATTGCGCGAAAGAGTGCCGCAAGGCCTATCGAGATCGGGAGAAACGTGACGAGGTTGTGAATCTCGTGCAGGAAGAGCAGGTGGAGGAGGCCTGTGGTCTACTGATGGCGCAAGAGTGCGCGCTAGTCCTGATCTCTAGCGATGTCGAGGCGCACGAGGTGCATCTGAATGAGGAAAGAGTTCACCCCGTGCCAGCACCTGCAGGACTCTGGTATCTCGACACCGGTGCAAGCAGTCACATGAATGGTGCCGTGACATGTTCTCATCGCTCGATGAGACGGTGCGCGGCACCGTGCGCTTCGGCGACAAATCAGTTGTTGGCATCAAGGGAAGGGGCACCGTCGTCTTCCAGTGCGTCAACGGTGATCAGCGGGCGCTCACGGACGTCACTTCACCCCGAGCCTGCACAGCAACATCGTCTCCTTGGGCCAACTCGACGAGAGAGATTGCAAGATCACACTCGAAGACTCTGTGATGTGCATCCTTGATGTGCCACGCAAGGTCCTGGCGCGCGTAAACAAGACAAGAAACATATTGTAGACGGTGAGACTGGACATTGTCGTGCCGGTGAGCCTGCTAGCATTGAAGGACGACACGGCGTGACTGTGGCATGGACGGTACGGCCATCTGCACTTCAGAGCGCTAACCACCCTGGCCAGCAAGGAACTCGTCCGTGGATTGCCTTCCATCAAGCATGCCGAGGAGTTCTGCGATGGTTGCGCAATTGGCAAGCAACATCGCACGCCGTTCCCGCGCGCCACTGTGTTCCGTGCCACACATGCTCTGGAGTTGGTTCACACGGACTTGTGTGGCCCAATTTTGCTCGAGATTACGGAGGGCAAGAAATACTCTCTGCTGATCATCGAGGACCACTCGAGATACATGTGGATCGAGCTGATCAAGACCAAGGAAGAAGCTCTCGGGTTCTTCAAGAAAGTTAAGGCACTGGATGAGAATGAACACGAGTGCAAGCTCCTGGCATTCAGATCAGACAGGGGAGGCGAGTTCTACTCGAGGGAGTTATCCGATTTTTGTGAGGGACACGGGATCAAATACTACACCACTGCACCCTACGCACCGCAACAAAATGGCGTCGTTGAGCGCCGCAATCAGACGGTGGTGGAGATGGCACACTGTCTGTTGAAATCCATGGGAGTCCCAGCTCAGTTTTGGGGGGAGGCCGTGAAGACCGCAGTGTATCTGCTCAATCGTGCACCTTCAATAAGCCTTAATGGAGTAACCCCGTACGAGCTCTGGCATGGCAGGAAGCCAAGTGTGCATCATCTGCGTGTTTTCGGCGGTGTGGCACACCTGAAGAAACTTGGACCAGGACTACACAAGCTTGCTAATCGCTCTCTGAAAGGCATTTTCATCGGGTACGAGGAGGGATCGAAAGGCCTACCGGGTTTTTGATCCTGCAGGGAACCACGTGTACATCACACGCGATGTCGCCTTCGAAGAGTACAAGGGCTGGAAATGGGAGGACCCCTACACCGGTAACGACCCCACCATGATGAGTACCTTCACTGTTGTGTATCACAGGAATGATAAGGCACAAAAGGAGAGCGCGGGAGGGGAACAGCAGGGAAGCTCTGCCGCAGCAACCAAAATAGCCGAAATCCTTGCCGCGACGGCAGAGAAAACTCCAGTTTCTCTGCCGCGGAAAATTTCGGCTGGCAGTTGGCACGACTCGCCCCCGTTGTGCTCAACCTCTGCAACACCCTCCAGGAGCCACGCACCCCGTCCCCAGCGCGTGTGGAGTATGCCACAACCCCCACGCATGATGACAACCTCGACACATATTCGGGTGGCCCTCACCGCTACCGGCGCATATCGAACATCCTCAATACCACTTTCGAGTCTGAGGAAGAACTCTCTCTCGGGCTCGTCATTGCAGATGAGCCAGCGAGTCTAGAGGAGGCCATGGGCTGCAGAGAGTGGAGGGAGGCCATGGAAGCAGAGCTCAAGTGCATCCACGACAACAAGACATGGACTGTGACAACACTTCCACGAGGCCACTGTGCCATAGGCATGAAATGGGTATTCAAGGTGAAGAAAGACCCAACTGGAAATGTGATCAAGCATAAAGATAGACTGGTGGCGAAGGGAATGCTCATAGGGAAGGTGTAGACTTCGATGTGGTCTTCACACCGGTTGCGCGCATAGAAACTATGCACTTACTGCTTGCTCTCGCTGCGCACAACGGTTGGGAAATACATCACATGGATGTTAAGTCTGCCTTTCTGAATGGGGTGTTGGAAGAAGAAGTTTATGTCAAGCAACCACCAGGATTCATAGAGGACAAGGATGGGAGCAAGGTACTGAAGTTGCATAAAGCCCTGTATGGACTCCGTCAGGCACCGAGAGCGTGGAACGCCAAGTTGGACACCACTCTGGCGTCTCTTGGATTCGCACGTTGCCCTTAGGAACACAGAGTGTACTGTAGGGGAGCTCAAGTTTGTTTCTCCGGGTAGGGGTCTATGTGGATGACCTGGTGATCACGGGTAGCAATGTCACTGAGATTCAGCAGTTCAAAGCCAAGATGCAACACACTTTTGAAATGATTGATTTGGGGCTCCTGAGTTACTACCTTGGCATAGAAGTTGAGAAACACCGGGAAGGAATCACTCTATGCCAAGCTGCGTATGCAGAAAAGGTTGTCAAGCGTGCATGGTTACATCACTACAACCCCTGCCACACACCCATGGAGCACCGCCTGCAGCTGAAGAAACTCGGGGAAGAAGAGGCAGTGGATATCACTGCATACAGAAGTATTGTGGGAAGCATGCGCTACCTATTCAACACTCGCCCTGACATTGCACACGTAGTGGTGGTAGTGAGCCACCACATGCAGGCTCCAGGCAAGGAACATTGTGGTGTCGTGAAACAGATTCTGAGATACATCAGAGGCACACTTGACTACAGTGTCAGATACAAGAACCAAGGAGGCAGTCGTTTGCTGGGTTACAGCGACAGCGATCACGCTGGAGACCCAAATGACAGAAGAAGTACCTCCAGTATGGTGTTCTTTGTGGGAGACATTCCGGTGTCCTGGTGCTTGCAGAAGCAGGGAGTAGTGGCAGTCTCCTCATCCGAGGCTGAGTATGTTGCAGCAGCCGCTGCAGCATCATAGGTAGTCTAGCTCAACAGACTCATTGGCGAACTCGAAGATAGAGAACATCCAAAGTTTACTCTAAAGGTGGACAACATGTCTGTGATCGCACTATGCAAGAACCCTGTCCATCAAGCTAGGAGCAAGCATATTAACGTCAAGTTTCACTACACACGTGAGCGGATTGAAGCTGGTGAACTGGATGTTGAGCATGTTGGCACCGAGGAGCAAATGGCCGATATTCTGACCAAGGCACTCGGACGAACCAGATTCGTTGAGCTTCGTCAGAAGATCGGTGTACAGAGGATCGTCGTCGGGCAGCAGGTTTGAGGGGGAGAAATGTTGTTTCAAACCTTCTGCTTATGACTGTTCTTTCTGGATTTCTGAATAAGCCTGAAACTATCGAATGCAACCATAGCAATTCAGCCGTTGTCGGGACGGGCAATTTTCAGTTAGCAGTAGTGTTAGTTATGTTAGCTGTTTTAGCAGGAGAGGATGCAGTATGTGCGCTCCCTCCATGTTTGTAGGATCGATGGGCGCATGAAGAGGTCGTGGGATGGCACAACTCAGTAGAGGATAGTGGGCCCCGATCATTGCATCAATAAAAGGAGAAAACAGAAAAGCGGCAAGTTGTACGCTGCACCAAAATCCTTTGCATCTTTGTTTTTCTTCAGTTTTCTTCAGACAACTACACAGAGAGATAGAGAGCGAAACAACAGGGCATGGCGCCGGGCAGCCGAGGCCCTCGAAAGCAGAGACAGTCTATGTTCAAGAAGATTGTATATGAGGTCAGGACCAGCACACAATTATCCAGAGGAAGCCAGACACACCCTCTCGACCACCTACGGCCAAGCCAACCACACATTCAGATTCCTCTCGGCGTTCTCTCACCATCCATCCATAAAATATTGACTCCCGGGTCGCCCTGCACGGGGTAGCTCTGGAGGACCCCCGATCCAATCTAGAAGTCTGACGCCCGATCTTCCCTTACCGGCCGTTGTCGTCGTCGGCGCCAACGGTGGCGGCTACGCCATGGCTGTCAAAGACGGATGGTAGGGCTGGCATAGCTTGCCGGATTTCATTCGTGGTGGGGACGGGGAGGGGGGTTCGGCTCAGTGTAGGTGGAGGTCTGGCAGCAGGACAGCTGCGCTCCGCCATGCGCGGCTTCTGTCGTCTTGCTGCAAGAAGGCTTGGACGGGGTTGAGAGGGGAGAGCGTGCGATGATGGACAGAGGTAACGACGCGGAACCTACGGTGTTGGGACCGCTGCAGCCTTTCTTCTATGTCTGTCACATCCGCTCGATCTATTTGTCGGGAGATGTCCAACAGCGTGAGGGCATGTTGATGTGCTCGAATGAAGGCGACGGTCCTAGGGTTTCTCTTGCGCCAAGACGAAGAACTGTCGTATGTCTGTCCTCTTTGATATGGCAAGAGTGTCGGGTTCCGAAAAACTCCACCAGCAATCTCCCACGGACATTAATGCCTGAAAATTGCTAGATCAGGTGGGATTGATGAGCATATGACATCCGACCTTCGCCTATGACCTCTGTCCTTGTCGCCTGGTTCGGCCCATCGCGAAAAAAGAAGCCTCCCCAGATTGTCATGATTGATGAGCAGTAATAATAGACTTACGGATTGTTTAGCCTACGGAAGTATTACTGACAGATGTGGAGTGGAAGTTTTGATTACTTCAATAAAAACCGGACCATGCTCTGATTTGTGTACCGTGCATAAGAGAGAGGCCCCTTTACACAAAACTGGATGTATTCTACCAAATAGAAAGAGAGATGGAGGCGAGGGAATTTTCAAAGAACTGCCACGATGACACATGTCTGCTCTAGATTCAAGTTGTATGAACTTGCACATAGAGTGAAAGTTGTTGTACAGTATTTACATATTCGTACATGTTTCTAATATATCTCGACAACTCCTAGTACCCAACAAAATACTAGATATTGGTTTAGGCATAGCCCGAGGAAAGGAATACCTACATCAAGGGTGCAACCAGCAAATTCTCCACTTTGACATCAAGCCTCACAACATCTTGCTGGCTACAACTTCAATCCAAAGATACCAGACTCTGGCCTAGCAAAGTTGTGTGAAAGGGACCGAAGCATCGTTACCTTAACTGCAGCAAGAGGCACAATCGGCTACATCGCACTCTCGGAACTTTGGAGGGGTGTCTTACAAGTCAGATGTGCACAGTTCTGGCATGCTGGTGTTAGAAATGGTGAATGGACGGAGGAACTCAGACCCAAGTGATGATAACCAGAGCGAGCTATACCTCCCGGAGTGGATCTATGAGAAAGTAACCATTGGACAGGAATTGGAGCTTAGTTTGGAAAAAAAAATAAGAAGAGAAAGAGAAGAGAAGATAACTGGCTATTGTGGCGCATTCAGTGGAACCCAAAGAATCGACCGTCAATGACAAAGGTTATAAACAGGGGTGTTTTATGGTACTCTCAAATAAATAATAGCCCTTTATTTTCGTTCATCACAAAAGATTTCATACTAGTGCCAATAAGAGAGCCAACACAATTCATACTAGTCTAAAATTGGCGTCTGCCCAGACATGCCATGGCCCAAGACGGTAGATGGGTGGGATAAAAATCGCTTGTCGACTCAAGAAAAAATTAGCACCTTCCCCAGATGGGCCCCGGCCCCTACCGTAATCATTTTGATCAGGGAACTGAGCTAGTTACAGGGCATGTATGCAGTATGCTCAAAAAAAAAGTTACAGGGCATGCACGGACGAATGAAACATGATGAACGTCATGCGATGCGATGCTACGACCCACTGTTTGCTAACAAATATACTAACCTGAAGATCTGAAACTAAGCTAGCCATGCATGCATGCATACAACATACATGCATCGGCCAAGACACTAGATCCTTCACCTGACTTTTGGCTCTACATGTTTCGTAGTATGGTGAGAAAACAGAGAAAAAAATAAAAGAGAAGCTAGTTCCGATTAGTCCATGCGCATGGCTGCGTAGTGATCGATCGTTATATTTTTTTTGACATTAAAGTGACCGATGTTATTGGATCCATACATGTTCATTAAGGGTGCGTTTGGTTCAGAGGATATATTTTGTGGTTGAGGATACCCCTAACCACCTGGTTACGGTAGCCAATTTTTTTGTTTGATTAGATAAGATGAGAAGTGGTTACCGGTAGCCATTTTTTGTTTGGTTTGACAACAGATAGGGTGGATGAGTATCTATGGTGACCAGCTGCCTCACGTACAGCAGCACGCGGGCCGTGAGAGCGTGGACGCCGTTGTACTTCAGCACGGCTGCTTCGCCGTGTGGAAATTGTATAAACCCTAATTGTTTGTTGATGTATTGTTTGGCCCTCGTATGGGGTATATAAGGAGAGGTATATAGGGAGGTACTTGGAGTACAAGGCAAGTATGACTAGGTTTAAACATATTCTATCTCTACACATATACGTATCCTAACATCCCCTCAGTCGTAGCGGGAGTGAAGCGGACGCTTGCGACTGAATTTGAAGGTCTGCGCTTCCGTCGCTTCCTCCTCTCCGTCGTCATCATCTCTCCTCTCTTCCCTCCCGCAGTCACAGCGGGAGTGGCGTGGACGCAAGTGACGACGCGGACGCTGCTGACTGGAGTTGTTGCCGATGTGTTGCTGTAGACGTAGCCCGTGATATCGATGTCGAGGTAGCCGAACGTGATGTAGCCGTAGTCGAGGTAGTAGTGGTCGATGTAGTACTCGCCGTAGTTGATGTAGCCGCAATGCCGGATGCGCGAAAAAAAATTGCACGATGTGTAGGACGGTGCTGCAGTTGTGTTTTTTTACGACGTTTCGCACCATGAGAGGTACCGTCGCGGGGGCGTCTTGAAGATGTCAGAGGACGCGGTCGTAGGTCATAACTGAGTCCACCAGTTTTGCCAGGACTGGGAGAAGCTCACCAAGCACACAACGGTTTTGCCAGAACCGTGCGCGCGGTCATAGGGGCTTTCACAATAGTGATGTCGGGTTGTCGATACAGTCTTAGCCGTCGGACGCGGTCGATGCCGTCGTCGTGTCATGACGTCTTATAGTTGTACTGTCAGAGGACGCGTGTCCAGCCTTGTGGACGTCGTAGTTGTAGCGGCGGCGGCGTTGTGTTGACAAGGTTGTCGATGAAGACGAGGATTGGTTAGCCATGGTTTGTGAAAGATGGATGGGGGAGTTGTCAAAACTTTTAATACCTATGTTTAATAAAATAAAATTCTCTAGCACATGAGTGATCCCTGCTCCCCTCTGTGAAGGCCTTTCTTTTACTTTTATGTTGAGTCTCCATCTTCTAACTTTATGCACAGTTTGAGAGATCATTTTTTCCATTCTGAGTTTTATGTGCATTTGTCCCAGAAACATTATTAATTGGTTCATGATGTGTTATTACTTGTTCTCAAATTATTTGTTCTAGTCTTCCTCATGAACTTTGAAGGTGTCCTGGCATTTATGTTTTGCCCATTCTTAAGGACTAGCAAAATATCACTTTGCCATGCTTTCTCTATACTTGAAACAAACATATATCTTTCTTTGCATTGTTATTCATGACCTTTTATTTGAGATACTTCTCATGATGCAATGTGATTGCTATGATTTATTATTAAAGTCCTAATTTTACCATGTTGTGTTAAAAGTTTCTATGATCTCACTTACATATGCTTTTACATACTATGATCAAGATTGTGCGGTAGCATTTCACCTCAGAAATTATTTTGTTTTCATTTACCAACTCGTGGACGAGTAGGAACTAAGCTTGGGATGCTTGATACGTCATAAACGTATCCTTAATTTCTGATGTTACATTTTGTTTTCATGTTGTTTTCCCACATGTTTTCCTTAACTTTATGTCATTTTTATCGATTTCCCGGGGCTAACCTATTGACAAGATGCCACAGAGCCAATTCATGTTTTTCTGTTGTTTTTAGTTTCAGAAAAGTTGTTCTAGAAATATTCTCGGAATTGGACGATTCGAAAGCCGGAAGTCTTAGAAGTCCGGAAGCATCAGAAGTCCCGAAAGCCCCAGAGGGGGGCCACAGGAGTGGCCACACCATAGGGTGGCGCCACCACCCCCTGGCCGCGCCACCAGGTGGTGTGGGCCCCCTGGCCACCCCCGGCATCGCCTTTCTCCCTATATATACTCCCCGATGCATAAGCACTAGAGGAACCGACCTTTCCACAAAATACATTTGTAGCTCCGCCGCCGTCGCCGACTAGTTTTCGGGGGACAGATCTGTTCTGGCAACCCTGCCGGGTCAGGGAAGTGCCCCCGGAAGCCATCTCCATCAACTCCACCGCCATCGCCGTTGCTGTCTCCTATGATGAGGAGGGAGTAGTTCTCCCCGAGGTGAGGGCTCTACCGTAGCTATGTGGTTCATCTCTCTCTCCCATGGTGTGATCTATATGTGATTGTGAGCTTTGTAATCTAGTTGAATAAGTAGATGTTACTCTTCATCTTGTGCTACTCAAGTGGTTTATTAATATGAACTTTGGAGTCACCTTGTCCCGCCGTGTGAAGGTGACAGTGTGCACATTGTGTGTGTATCCTCTATGAATTGTGGTGTTTGTCTAGTACCTTATATGGTGCTCATAGTGACAGCGTGGGGTTAACTAGACATGCGAATGCTTACTTTAAGGAATGCTTTTTTTGCAGCCCTACGCAATGATTAGTGTTCGTTATCTAGCCGGAGAGGGTTAAGAGTAGCATAGTGAAGAGAAGATATTTAGTTATTCGATTGTGTGATCATTGTTGGAGTGTCCACTAGTGAAAGTAGGATCCCTAGGCCTTGTTTCCAAGCATTGAAACACCGTTTTCCGCTGTTCTGCTACATGTTTGCTTGCTGCCACATTTATTTCAGATTAATATTATTACTTATAACCATCCATATTACTCGCATTTCACTATCTCTTCGCCGAACTAGTGCACCTAATACCTGACAAGTATATTGGGTGTGTTGGGGACACAAGAGACTTCTTGTATCTTAATTGGGGTTGCTTGAGAGGGTTTGTCGAATATGCATCTCAACAAGTCTGAGAGGCCCCAGACCGGTAGGTCCAGAACCCCTCATATGCATTCATTCACGATCCCAGAAGAACCAGTCGTGAACAACATACGTAGTTGGCATACAGAATACATCATCCATTACACGAATATAGAGTCTTACATAAATGGTCACATGACCAAGTTCTTAATAACTGTCACGCATGACAGACATTCAAAGTAAACACAGCGGAAGACGATAAGCATAGCGTAGTAGAACCAGAGTCACGCCTCATCCTACAGGCTGCTGACTGGGAGACGATCCTAACTCGCAGGGCCATCAGCGTAGAACTCCTCCTCATAGTACTCCTCCTGAGGTGGCTCCTCGTAGTCTGATAAGTAGATACCAGGGGCGAAACCAAATGAGTACATTTGAATGTACTCAACAAGACATCCTTTATTAGCTTACAATAATGCATACATGCTTATTTGGTGGAGTGGGTAGGCCATACATATGGTTCAGCTACCCATGACAGATAAAAGATTTGCCATGGTTGATTCTTCAAGTTTACCTCTTTGTAAACAAAATCATTTAAAATAAGGTAGTTTTGCTCTCGTAGATATCACATATCTTGGAGGTTTTATAATTCTTTTGGAAAAGAAAGTTTTTCTTTTCAGAAACTTTTAGTAATAGTTTCTTTCTCATCGGTATCTCACAGATACCAAGTCATTCCTCCATAGTACCTCTTAGGTACAAAAGCCTTCCTTCAAAACCTCTTTTGAAAAGTTGACACAATACTAGCTACATGGCCATTCAACCGTCCATATCCGAGGACGCGGCTATCTCGAAATAGTTTTACTCTGCAGAGGGGTACACATTTCCACTAGATCCAGAGTCCGCCATGAAACAACCATGGACTGTCCCCAACCTATGAGAACATCAGATAACTGGTCTTGACTATCCACTCTGTACAAGCTAGTACATGACTATCTCTTCAATTGGGGTTCCCCTCCCTGGCAAGCCATGTCCCACACCGCCCAAACAGGAGACCCAACTGCTGCATCCGGAGGGAAAATTAATCCCACACTTTAGATGTCCCGTATACTCACTCCTAGCGACATTTCGGTTCGGAGGATCCAATCCCCTATAGCCTTTGAGATAGCACATATACTAACCCTAACAAGTTTTTTATCAAGCCCCTACCCATATTGGGGTAAAGTGGCAGTACGATAATGGTTGTCCAGCGAAGACTAGGTTATGTGTCTTTTGTAAACATTTCTCATAAAATTTCCCATCATAACAATCCTTCCGGCAGACAGGGTCTCACCCTTCCTCCGGGATTTTCCTTCCATAAGGCATTTGTTTACAAAAACACATTTTATTTAGTTCATTTAAGAACTCAAGTTTTAAGTAGGTGTATGGTATTTATATACCATTTAGTGTCTAAGGGCTTGGTAATACCAAGTTGACTATTATTATGAGTCCTTATACTAGTAGTATTAATAGTAGTAGTAGGATTCACACAAAAATAGTTTTTGAAGGCATAGTTTTGTAAAACTTCAGAAGTGAAAAGCATGCATGATAGATAATGATAAGTAGTTATACAGCAAGCATTAGGATGGCTTGCCTTGGTACAAGTGATGGTCCTGATCCTGAAAGTAACAGGAGTTGCAATACCCTTCCTCAGCAATTCCTTCCTCCTCGTTTTCTAACGTCGTAAAAAGAAATAAAGACACACTTTCAGAACCAAATAAGACAAACAAGGCTACAAGCAATACATACAGCAAGCAATCAAGAAGTACCACCCAAAGTTCTCAATTTTTCCCTTAAGAAAAATTTACATAAAAATATAGTTGGAAAAATCTGCTTTTTCCCTAGTGCTCATGTGTGGCCAAAACAATGATTCTTAGTTAAGAACATTATGGACCAGTGGGGTAAAGCACATGTTTCTAGACAGTAGGGTGTCATATAAAACACATTTTGATGTCTAAAAATTTCCACAACAATCTCTATGGCTAGCACCTATAATTTGCTAAACTACTCAAGTGGTGAAATAAGCTCATGACAACTAGTCAAGCCTGTTTTCCACCATGAGGCAAACATACCAGTGGGTGCTCCACTAGCAAAATGCTCACCAAGAGTTTAATAAGCCTCTGGTCACTTTTATAAAAGTGCTCAAAACAAACAAACAAGCACCCAAAAACTCCTACTCATACTAGTAGAAAATTTAGGGAAACTACTAGACTATTTTAGGCTATACTAGCTAACTTTATGCACAAGTGTGCAAGCTTTCAGAGGCAAAAATACCCCTCTAACCATTACCATAAATGCTACTGGATCTCACAAAAATATCATAAAAACATAGCTAGGAAACAAGGAAAAACTATGCTTAAAAAGCTACACATGTGAGGAGATTAATTCCTAGTCATCCAAGTGCTACTCATGCTTTTGTGCTACTTAAAAGGAAAACTATCAGAGGTGAAAACCCTAAGGTAATAATGCCACAAGGACATTCCATCCTCTGGTTTTCAACACCAAGGATCCATATTTTTCCCTAAGGGAAAATAAGACAAAAAGCATACATGAATATCCTAGTGTGAAATCTAGTCCTTAAACATTTCTATTTTAAACCTATTTCAAACACAAGCACCAAGCATCCAGAGGTGCTATGACCAAAATAACAGTACCTAAATGGTACTGGTTTCATGAGAATTAATCTAGCAACAAGCCTAATAATCATTTAAAGATCTACTCAAAACATACATAAAAATCTAGCTATTAGCATGACCTATGCATGGAAAAAAAAGTTCTAAAATGCTATCACTCAAACCAATTATGCTAACATGTTCATGTAACTTGTAAACATCATAACCACAATGGAAAACAACCTCACAAGCAAGAACACATCATTTGCACTTCACAAAATTAACATAAAAAGCAAGATCTAGAATTAAAATTTAGACAGAAAGTAACCAAAACTTGTTCTGTCTCTCTAAATTTTTCTGTGGCTCCAAAAAGTAAATCCTTCTAGGATGTGATAGTCCTTATCACTACAAAGCCTCTCCAACTTGCCTCACTCAAAAATAATATCCCAAACTCCCTCTAAAATTCATGGAATAGCCCACTGATGTTTTACCAAAATGGATGGCATTTCCAAATGGTAACTCACCTTGATGTAAGCTAAAATCCTACTGGTAGGTATTGAAAAGGGCTTTCCAAAACAGTTGAGTTTGCTCAAAAATGTTCTGTATTTTTGAAGTTCTATTCATTTCAATTTTTAGGGTACTGTCTGGCATATGATTTATAGAAAAATCATAAAAACTCAAAACAAGTTTCTGCCAGTGGGATATGGTTGTAATTTTGTATGGCTAGTAGCACAAAAATAATCAAGGTAAAATAAAAAGGTTTGCTACCTTTTCCAAGGCTAAAGCTAAGACCTAGTTAATCTGCCAGAATAAAAGCATTTTTATTTTTAACAGAAACTTGCCCAAACGGGCCAAATCCGCAGCGCACGGCCCAGCTAGCACGCAGCACAGCCCGCCTGCGCGCGCGCGCGCGAAGCGATACGTTCAAAGGGGGCCGTCGATTCGCAGATCGACGGCTCCTGTGCGTTCTTCCTCCCCGCGCCCCTCCCCTCTCTCTCTCTCTCGACCCGCGGACGAACACGTCACGGGAGCGCACGGCACGGGCTAGTGGCTCACCTAGGGGTGCTGTGGGGCGGTGGGTGACGGCGGTGGTGCTGTGGGGTGCCGGTGGCGCGGTGTCGGCGAGGATGGAGCTCTCCACGTCCATCTCCTCTCTGCGACGGCGAGGCGGGCACGGCGACGACGGCGCGGGCCAACCTGCAAACGATCGAGGGCAGGAGGATGTCAGGGGGGTAGGCACGAGCTAGGGGATCGCAACGGAGGTGAAAAGAGGTCGGGAGGTGCAGTGGTTGCGGTTGCCACCTCGAGCTCGATCTGCTCGGTCTGAAAATGGCCACGGCCTGCCTCGCTCGCAGAGAGCGAGTGAGCAAGCGAGAGCTCGATGGGGTGGGTTAGTGTGGCTAGGAGAGTGTGCTGGCGAGAGGGTTTGGCCACTAGGGCTATGTACGTACGAGGCCAAGGGTGGTGGCTCGGGTTGGCAATGGCATGGGCATGCCTTGCCCTTTGGGGTTTCTCCAAGGGTGACCACGGTTCCAATTGGTTCCTAGGGGTCAAGCCAGTACAAATGGATGAGCTAAGTCACAGCAAGGGCCAAGGGATGGGTAAAAGAAAGAAAAACCACTATTTCAACCACTATTGTGACCTCACTCATTAGTCAAATGCCACCTCATATTTCTCCCTCCCTGGTCAGCCAAAGTAGGATCCAATGCCACCTTCTAGAAGTTTATAAACTAGGTTTTCGAATAGGCAAGGTGGCCTGGCTTGGATCAGTACACACAAGCTAAAAACATCAAGTCCAAAGGTGTAATCACTGTTCTGTCAGAAAAATTCAGTTAGGCAGTGTTTCTGAATTTTTCTAAGTGCTGGAAAAACAGACAGAGATAGCAAAAGTTGGGCTTGTTTTCACCAAGCAAACAAGCTCTAAAATGAGTGATTTAAAAAGCTAATCAGAGCAACTATCCAAGTTTCATAACCAACCATTTGATTTGAAAAAGGATAGGTTTATGGCTCTGAAAATAAATGGCAAAGTAGGTACATTCTCTGTTTTTAAAATGCTCAATTTTCTGTCTTAACAAGATGGCTCAAAAACCATCATGGCATTGTGTGTTAATTTTCTTTGTAGGTTTTTCCAAGAGTGTAGTTTTGTTGTACTCATAACAGAGAGTAGTTTTTGATCAAAGAAAATCCATAATTGGATAATCCTTGTGATGGAAAACAAGGGTTGAAAACAGCTACTTGGCTGTTTTTCAGGGAAAAAATTATATTGGAAGATCTAATGAAATCTTTTCCAATTAATTTTATTTCAAGTTCAAGTTGATTCCTAATCAATAATAACACATTTTAAAGTTGAAACTAAAGGTCACCTCAAGTCTTGAAAAATAATCTCTTAAGAGCCTTAGTGGAAAACATAGGAAAACAAAAATAAAGCAATGTGTTTCTTAGGAGAAAAACTCCTCAAGTGAGTGAAAAGAAACACACCATTAATATTGCATAGATAAACATCACTACACAAACATGTTGTCCACTTAATTGCATTACAAAAGTCTTAAGAGGCTTGCTAAAATACTATTATACAAGTGCTTAAAAACAGGGGTGTGACAAATCTCCCCCCCTTAAAAAGAATCTCGTCCCGAGATTCGCGGGTCTAGGCTTTAAGAAAATAAGGGAACTCCTTCCTGATATCATCCTCACGCTCCCAGGTAGCTTCTTCCTCAGAGTGATTGGTCCACTGAATCTTAAGGAATTTTATAGCACGCCTCCTGGTAGCACGCACAATTTCCTCGAGAACCCGCAGGGGTCTATCACGATAAGTCAAATCATCATTTATGTCAATGGTCCTGAAATCCACGTCTTGATACGAGAGATCTTTCTCCGGTACTTGCAGACATTTCCGGAGCAATGACACATGGAAAACATTGTGAAAAGCAGATAGCTCCTCAGGTAATTCTAACTGATAAGAAACTTCGCCACGACGTGCCAAGATCTTAAAAGGGCCAATATACCTGGGGGCCAGCTTTCCTTTGACATGGAAACGCTGCATCCCTTTGAGTGGCGTAACACGAAGGTACACGAAATATCCAATGCTGAAAGAGACATCACGACGCTTCGTATCAGCATAATTCTTCTGACGAGATTGAGCTGTCTTTAAACGTTCCCGAATAAGTTGGACTTGCTCCTCTGCAGCCTTCAAAGTGTCCACACCAAAAACCTGACTGTCTCCAGTCTCAGTCCAATTTAAAGGTGTACGGCATTTACGCCCATACAGAGCTTCAAAAGGGGCCATTTACAAGCTAGACTGATAACTGTTGTTGTAAGAAAACTCTGCGAAGGGCAGACAGTCTTCCCATTTAATTCCATAGGACAACACACAAGCACGGAGCATGTCTTCCAGAATTTGGTTCACGCGCTCTGTTTGTCCATCAGTCTGCGGATGATAGGCTGTGCTAAAGGCTAATTTGGTTCCCAAACTCTCGTGCAACTTCTTCCAAAATCTAGAGGTGAACTGTGTACCTCGATCAGATACAATCCTGCTTGGGACTCCGTGTAGGCTGACAATCCGAGAAATATAAAGGTCAGCAAGCTGATCTCCACGATATGTGGTCCGGACAGGAATAAAGTGAGCAACTTTCGTGAGCCTGTCCACGACAACCCATATAGAATCATTTCCTCGGCTGGACCTAGGAAGTCCAGTGATGAAGTCCATTCCCACTTCATCCCATTTCCAAACAGGCACTTGCAACGGTTGGAGCAATCCAGCGGGACGCTGGTGCCCAGCTTTAACTTGCTGGCAGACATGGCACTTGGCTACAAATGAAGCAATCTCTCGCTTCATTCCATGCCACCAGAATCTCTCTTTTAGGTCTTGATACATCTTTGTTCCTCCAGGATGGATAGAATACATGGTCTCATGAGCTTCGACCATGATGGTCTGCTTGAGATCAGATTCAGAGGGAACACAAATACGGCCTTCATACCATAATCCCCCATCAGCATCGATGGTAAACCCAGCAACCTTTTCCTTCTCCATGCGGGCCTTAATCCCATCAATACTTTTCTGGCCTTTCTGCGCTTCTTTGATTTGGTCAACCAGGGTCGGTTTAAGCTCTATGGCGTCCAACATGCCATAGCTGACCACTTCAATGCCAAGCTGGTCCAGCTCTTTCCACAACTCGGGTTGCCTTACTAGAATCATAGCATTTAGGGAGGCCGGCTCTTGACTAAGAGCATCTGCAACCACATTGGCCTTTCCCGGGTGATAATGAATACTCAGATCATAATCTTTAATGAGCTCAATCCAGCGGCGCTGCCTCATGTTGAGCTCACGTTGAGTAAAGATATACTTTAAACTCTTATGATCCGTGTAAATTTCCACTCTTCTTCCCATAAGAAAGTGCCGCCATGTCTTGAGAGCATGAACAACGGCAGCAAGCTCTAAGTCATGAGTGGGATAATTCAACTCGTGGGGCCTTAACTGGCGGGATATGAAAGATATCACCTTCCCTTCTTGCATAAGCACGCTTCCAAGACCAAGCTTAGAAGCGTCACAATATACGTCGAAATTCTTGGTGACATCTGTCATTATAAGGATTGGGGCAGACACCAGTCGGTGCTTCAACTCATTGAAACTTTCTTCACACTTGTCCGTCCATAGGAACTTGCTATCCTTCTTGAGCAACTGGGTGAGGGGTCTGGCTATACTCGAGAATCCCTGAACAAACTTGCGGTAATATCCTGCCAAACCCAGAAAGGATCTGACTTCAGTCTGGTTGGTCGGAGCAGCACGCTTCTCCACAGACTGAACTAGAGCAGGGTCAACAGATATTCCTCCCGCAGATACTACATGTCCAAGAAATCCGACTTCCGTCAACCAGAATTGACATTTACTAAACTTAGCATACAATTGATGCTCACGAAGTGTTCCGAGCACAAGTCTCAGATGTTCTTCGTGTTCTTCCTCACTCCTCGAATATATAAGAATGTCGTCAATAAACACCACGACAAACTTGTCTAGAAAATCCATGAATACCTTATTCATGAGATTCATGAAATAGGCAGGGGCATTGGTTAGACCAAAGGACATTACGGTGTATTCATACAGCCCGTAACGAGTGGTGAAAGCAGTCTTTGGGATATCAGTATCACGGACTTTCAATTGATGATAACCAGTCCGAAGGTCAATCTTGGAGAAGATTACAGCCCCATTCAACTGGTCAAACAAGTCTTCAATTTTGGGCAACGGGTATTTGTTCTTGATGGTAACATCATTTAACTTGCGGTAGTCCACACATAAACGAGTGGTACCGTCCCGTTTTCCCACAAAAATGATCGGGGATCCCCAGGGCGATGCACTAGGGCGAATCAATCCCTTCCTTAACATGTCCTCCAGCTGAGTCTTCAACTCATCTAATTCCTTCGGGTTCATCCGATACGGCTTCTGTGCTATGGGTCCAGTTCCGGGCACTAACTCGATCACAAACTCGATATCCCGATCAGGGGGCATACCGGGTAATTCTTCAGGAAAAACATCCGGGTATTCGCAAACTACCGGAACTTCCTCAAGGACAGGGTGGACTATTCCGGTGTGGCAGTGAACTTGTGACGAGGGTCGAGTTGCAGTGTACGCAACCTTTTCCCCATCCTCTGAGATCATTTCAATAGATTTCTTAGTGCAATCGATAACTCCCTTATACTTGGCCATCCAGTTCATACCGAGTACCACTTCTATCCCTTTGGATCCCAGCACTATAAGATCAGAATGAAAAGTTTTCCCTTGAATTTCTACTGGTACCTCATTGCAAATTAGGTTGGCTTTAGTACTATCCCCAGGTATTTGTACTAACATAGGGTTATGCATACGGGAATGCTTCATACCACTTTTCTCAGCAAACGGTTTAGTGACAAAGGAATGTGATGCACCAGAATCAAACAGTACTGCGGCTGGTACCGAGTTGACAGGAAACATACCCATCACCATGTCTGGTGCCTCCTGAGCTTCTGCAGCATTGATATGGTTCAGGTGTCCCTTCATCCTATTCTGTCGTCCAGTGGAAGGACCATGGTTCATCTTAGTTGCAGCAGGCTGGACTAGAGCAGTAGCTTTGTTGGGGCACTCACGAGCGAAGTGGCCCTCCTTTCCACAGGCAAAGCAACCTCCAGAAGGCTTTGAGCTCGGGTTTGGCTTGGGAGCATTGTTGGTGTGGTTCCCATTTCCTCCATTGTTACCTCCATAGCGGTTTCCATGATTATTCCCAGAGTGATTACCATGGTTACCACCATAGCTGTTTCCTCCGTACCTTGGTGCATACGGTGCAGGGTGACTGTAGTTGTTGGGCCTTGGTGCATAGTTGTGGTTGGGGCGGGGTGCATAAGCAGGCGCCTTGTGGGTTGGTGGCCTCGCATACGGAGTGTTGCGAGTCCTCTGAGCACTAGGTCCTCCATGAGCAGTCATCTTCCTCTTGCGGTTATCATCAGCAGATTTCCGCTTGTGCTCCAGCACCATAGCGGCATTAGCAAGGGTCTCCATGTCCTGGAATGGAACCACTACTAGAGAGCACTGGAGCTCATCATCCAGCCCATTTAAGAACCTCTCCTTCTTCTTAGCATCAGTATTAATATCGTCCTGTGCATACCGGGACAGAGTAGTGAAATTCTCCCAGTATTCAGACACCGGCATACTTCCCTGCTTCAGATTCAGAAATTTCTCCCGCATCAGTGCCATCATTCCTTGGGGAATGTGATACTTGCGGAACCTTGCAGAGAAATCCTCCCAGGAGAACACGTGACCAGCAGCAACAGTCTCATGTGTAGTTTCCCACCAAGTCCTGGCAGGACCAGCGAGAAAATGGGAGGCCAACAGGACCTTATCATTCTCCTCAACTGAAGCGACCTCCAGTTTGTTTGCAATGGTGCGGAGCCAGTCGTCAGCATCGAGAGGCTCCACAATCCTTGTGAACACTGGGGGGTTGGTGTGCTGAAAGTCTCTCAGTCTCGAGCGAGCACCATTTCCATTGCCATTGCCATTATTGTTGGCGGCAGCAGCTAGTTGTTGCAGAGCGGTAATGGTAGCTGCACTCTCATCTCGGCTGGCCTGGCGATCTTCCATCAGCAGGGCCAACAGCGCCTCCACTGTGGGTGGTGGTGGCGGGGGGGGGGGGGGGGGGTTCGCGACGGGGTGCCATGCTGAAGTGAAACATGTGTAAGTCTAAGAAATAAATTCTTGTTTTTGAAAACCCAGTACCTTAATATTTAAAAAAAAGGAATACTAGAGATATGTTTCAAAAACAAGAGCGGGGCAGTCGCAAACTTGAATGAAATGAACGCAAGTAGTGACAATCAACAGAAAACCAAGCCAAACATTTCATTCATCACCATAATTAAACAGAGTTTCTTACATTACACACACACATCACAAGCCATATCATACAAGGAAGGCTTCATCGAGCTACAGGGGGTGCGATTGGTGGGGTCATCGCAAGGCTACTACTAGCAAACTATCTAGCAAAACGATCTAGCATACCTAACTAGTATCTAGACCAGCACCATGTGCTAAGGGTGAGAAGGCAGCGACTACACAGAGTCGTCGCTTTCCCCAACGTCGAAGATACGCTCCTCAGGGTCCTCCTCCTCCTCGTCAAGCAGGTCATCATCATCCTGCTCGCTAGCCTCGCTCATATCCATCCCCTCTAAGTCGGAGGGAACATCCTCAATAGGCAGAAGATCCTCAATCTCCCTGTGGAGCTCTGCGGCCTCCTCCTCCAGCTCCGCTACGGCAGCGTCTCTCGTGGCTATGTCATCACGAGCTATCTGAAGCCTGCCGCGCAGAACGGCGTTAGCCCCCTCCAGGGCCGTCAGTCTAGTGGTGAGGCGTGCACGGCCAAGGCGGGTGGCCCTCAGCTGCCTCCGTAAGGCACGGTGCCTCGCGGTAGTAGCCTCCAACTGCTCCCTCAGCTGGGACAACTGCTGAGCCAGAGCTCCACTCTCCTCCTGGCTGTCGTGAAGCTCAGCCCTCAGCTCGTCAGTCTCGGCTATCAGTGTTTGGTGCACCAATATGCCGTGGAGGATGTCAAGACACTGGTCGTCCAACCTGAGCTGAGTGCGGTGTAGCAGAATCTCCATCTCGTCCAAGTGGGGACCAACAGTGGTAAAGTCTGGCTCGACAGGAAGTGGTATGCCATCCTCATCACGCCTCCCAATCAGCTCGAACCGGGAACCGATGAACATGTACTCCCCGATGTGTGCCAGACGTGCTACTGACTCCTGAATCACGCGCACCGCAGCCTCGTTCCAAGAACGATCAACAACACGGTACACGTAGGCCTCCACTGTCGGGCTAGCCAGAGGTGCGCGGATAGTGACCTCCGCGTACCAGTCTCCCTCCAGAGGTGCCCCGACAACTAGTCCTCCTCGCAGCTCCGGAAGTGGCCGTCCCAACACAGTAGCCATAGACACTAGCCTCTCCTCGAAAAGGAAAGACTCGCCACGTGGACGTCCCAACTGAAAAGCCACGGTGATGTCCACGTCCATCTACACAAAATTTTAAGTATAGTTTAAGTTAGATCCAAGTGTGCAAGATTTTAGGTTCATGCAAGAAATAACTTTAATGCAAGTAGAGTCTAACCCAGGGAGGTGGTGGGATATAGGGAATAGTTTTATACTTAGTCATATATCCAATTTTTTTTTTGTATTTGTAACTTAGATTATCGGAGTATACACTAACGTCCATGCTAACTAAGGTCTCCTAGAGTCAGGATGGCTCTGATACCAACTTTGTAGAGGCCCCAGACCGGTAGGTACAGAACCCCTCATATGCATTCATTCACGATCCCAGAAGAACCAGTCGTGAACAACATACGTAGTTGGCATACAGAATACATCATCCATTACACGAATATAGAGTCTTACATAAATGGTCACATGACCAAGTTCTTAATAACTGTCACGCAGGACAGACATTCAAAGTAAACACAGCGGAAGACGATAAGCATAGCGTAGTAGAACCAGAGTCACGCCTCATCCTACAGGCTGCTGACTGGGAGACGATCCTAACTCGCAGGGCCATCAGCGTAGAACTCCTCCTCATAGTACTCCTCCTGAGGTGGCTCCTCGTAGTCTGATAAGTAGATACCAGGGGCGAAACCAAATGAGTACATTTGAATGTACTCAACAAGACATCCTTTATTAGCTTACAATAATGCATACATGCTTATTTGGTGGAGTGGGTAGGCCATACATATGGTTCAGCTACCCATGACAGATAAAAGATTTGCCATGGTTGATTCTTCAAGTTTACCTCTTTGTAAACAAAATCATTTAAAATAAGGTAGTTTTGCTCTCGTAGATATCACATATCTTGGAGGTTTTATAATTCTTTTGGAAAAGAAAGTTTTTCTTTTCAGAAACTTTTAGTAATAGTTTCTTTCTCATCGGTATCTCACAGATACCAAGTCATTCCTCCATAGTACCTCTTAGGTACAAAAGCCTTCCTTCAAAACCTCTTTTGAAAAGTTGACACAATACTAGCTACATGGCCATTCAACCGTCCATATCCGAGGACGCGGCTATCTCGAAATAGTTTTACTCTGCAGAGGGGTACACATTTCCACTAGATCCAGAGTCCGCCATGAAACAACCATGGACTGTCCCCAACCTATGAGAACATCAGATAACTGGTCTTGACTATCCACTCTGTACAAGCTAGTACATGACTATCTCTTCAATTGGGGTTCCCCTCCCTGGCAAGCCATGTCCCACACCGCCCAAACAGGAGACCCAACTGCTGCATCCGGAGGGAAAATTAATCCCACACTTTAGATGTCCCGTATACTCACTCCTAGCGACATTTCGGTTCGGAGGATCCAATCCCCTATAGCCTTTGAGATAGCACATATACTAACCCTAACAAGTTTTTTATCAAGCCCCTACCCATATTGGGGTAAAGTGGCAGTACGATAATGGTTGTCCAGCGAAGACTAGGTTATGTGTCTTTTGTAAACATTTCTCATAAAATTTCCCATCATAACAATCCTTCCGGCAGACAGGGTCTCACCCTTCCTCCGGGATTTTCCTTCCATAAGGCATTTGTTTACAAAAACACATTTTATTTAGTTCATTTAAGAACTCAAGTTTTAAGTAGGTGTATGGTATTTATATACCATTTAGTGTCTAAGGGCTTGGTAATACCAAGTTGACTATTATTATGAGTCCTTATACTAGTAGTATTAATAGTAGTAGTAGGATTCACACAAAAATAGTTTTTGAAGGCATAGTTTTGTAAAACTTCAGAAGTGAAAAGCATGCATGATAGATAATGATAAGTAGTTATACAGCAAGCATTAGGATGGCTTGCCTTGGTACAAGTGATGGTCCTGATCCTGAAAGTAACAGGAGTTGCAATACCCTTCCTCAGCAATTCCTTCCTCCTCGTTTTCTAACGTCGTAAAAAGAAATAAAGACACACTTTCAGAACCAAATAAGACAAACAAGGCTACAAGCAATACATACAGCAAGCAATCAAGAAGTACCACCCAAAGTTCTCAATTTTTCCCTTAAGAAAAATTTACATAAAAATATAGTTGGAAAAATCTGCTTTTTCCCTAGTGCTCATGTGTGGCCAAAACAATGATTCTTAGTTAAGAACATTATGGACCAGTGGGGTAAAGCACATGTTTCTAGACAGTAGGGTGTCATATAAAACACATTTTGATGTCTAAAAATTTCCACAACAATCTCTATGGCTAGCACCTATAATTTGCTAAACTACTCAAGTGGTGAAATAAGCTCATGACAACTAGTCAAGCCTGTTTTCCACCATGAGGCAAACATACCAGTGGGTGATCCACTAGCAAAATGCTCACCAAGAGTTTAATAAGCCTCTGGTCACTTTTATAAAAGTGCTCAAAACAAACAAACAAGCACCCAAAAACTCCTACTCATACTAGTAGAAATTTTAGGGAAACTACTAGACTATTTTAGGCTATACTAGCTAACTTTATGCACAAGTATGCAAGCTTTCAGAGGCAAAAATACCCCTCTAACCAGTACCATAAATGCTACTGGATCTCACAAAAATATCATAAAAACATAGCTAGGAAACAAGGAAAAACTATGCTTAAAAAGCTACACATGTGAGGAGATTAATTCCTAGTCATCCAAGTGCTACTCATGCTTTTGTGCTACTTAAAAGGAAAACTATCAGAGGTGAAAACCCTAAGGTAATAATGCCACAAGGACATTCCATCCTCTGGTTTTCAACACCAAGGATCCATATTTTTCCCTAAGGGAAAATAAGACAAAAAGCATACATGAATATCCTAGTGTGAAATCTAGTCCTTAAACATTTCTATTTTAAACCTATTTCAAACACAAGCACCAAGC
Organism: Alopecurus myosuroides; assembly: GCA_028641055.1. Classification (NCBI taxonomy): domain Eukaryota; kingdom Viridiplantae; phylum Streptophyta; class Magnoliopsida; order Poales; family Poaceae; genus Alopecurus; species Alopecurus myosuroides. Next base: position 508,608,333 of record CM054058.1, on the reverse strand, counting down.
ATCCAGAGGTGCTATGACCAAAATAACAGTACCTAAATGGTACTGGTTTCATGAGAATTAATCTAGCAACAAGCCTAATAATCATTTAAAGATCTACTCAAAACATACATAAAAATCTAGCTATTAGCATGACCTATGCATGGAAAAAAAAAGTTCTAAAATGCTATCACTCAAACCAATTATGCTAACATGTTCATGTAACTTGTAAACATCATAACCACAATGGAAAACAACCTCACAAGCAAGAACACATCATTTGCACTTCACAAAATTAACATAAAAAGCAAGATCTAGAATTAAAATTTAGACAGAAAGTAACCAAAACTTGTTCTGTCTCTCTAAATTTTTCTGTGTCTCCAAAAAGTATATCCTTCTAGGATGTGATAGTCCTTATAACTACAAAGCCTCTCCAACTTGCCTCACTCAAAAATAATATCCCAAACTCCCTCTAAAATTCATGGAATAGCCCACTGATGTTTTACCAAAATGGATGGCATTTCCAAATGGTAACTCACCTTGATGTAAGCTAAAATCCTACTAGTAGGTATTGAAAAGGGCTTTCCAAAACAGTTGAGTTTGCTCAAAAATGTTCTGTATTTTTGATGTTCTATTCATTTCAATTTTTAGGGTACTGTCTGGCATATGATTTATAGAAAAATCATAAAAACTTAAAACAAGTTTCTGCCAGTGGGATATGGTTGTAATTTTGTATGGCTAGTAGCACAAAAATTAGCAAGGTAAAATAAAAAGGTTTGCTACCTTTTCCAAGGCTAAAGCTAAGACCTAGTTAATCTGCCAGAATAAAAGCATTTTTATTTTTAACAGAAACTTGCCCAAACGGGCCAAATCCGCAGCGCACGGCCCAGCTAGCACGCAGCACAGCCCGCATGCGCGCGCGCGCGCGCGAAGCGATACGTTCAAAGGGGGCCGTCGATTCGCAGATCGACGGCTCCTGTGCGTTCTTCCTCCCCGCGCCCCTCCCCTCTCTCTCTCTCTCGACCCGCGGACGAACACGTCACGGGTGCGCACGGCACGGGCTAGTGGCTCACCTAGGGGTGCTGTGGCGCGGTGGGTGACGGCGGTGGTGCTGTGGGGTGCCGGTGGCGCGGTGTCGGCGAGGATGGAGCTCTCCACGTCCGTCTCCTCTCTGCGACGGCGAGGCGGGCACGGCGACGACGGCGCGGGCCAACCTGCAAACGATCGAGGGCAGGAGGATGTCAGGGGGGTAGGCACGAGCTAGGGGATCGCAACGGAGGTGAAAAGAGGTCGGGAGGTGCAGTGGTTGCGGTTGCCACCTCGAGCTCGATCTGCTCGGTCTGAAAATGGCCACGGCCTGCCTCGCTCGCAGAGAGCGAGTGAGCAAGCGAGAGCTCGATGGGGTGGGTTAGTGTGGCTAGGAGAGTGTGCTGGCGAGAGGGTTTGGCCACTAGGGCTATGTAGGCACGAGGCCAAGGGTGGTGGCTCGGGTTGGCAATGGCATGGGCATGCCTTGCCCTTTGGGGTTTCTCCAAGGGTGACCACGGTTCCAATTGGTTCCTAGGGGTCAAGCCAGTACAAATGGATGAGCTAAGTCACAGCAAGGGCCAAGGGATGGGTAAAAGAAAGAAAAACCACTATTTCAACCACTATTGTGACCTCACTCATTAGTCAAATGCCACCTCATATTTCTCCCTCCCTGGTCAGCCAAAGTAGGATCCAATGCCACCTTCTAGAAGTTTATAAACTAGGTTTTCGAATAGGCAAGGTGGCCTGGCTTGGATCAGTACACACAAGCTAAAAACATCAAGTCCAAAGGTGTAATCACTGTTCTGTCAGAAAAATTCAGTTAGGCAGTGTTTCTGAATTTTTCTAAGTGCTGGAAAAACAGACAGAGATAGCAAAAGTTGGGCTTGTTTTCACCAAGCAAACAAGCTCTAAAATGAGTGATTTAAAAAGCTAATCAGAGCAACTATCCAAGTTTCATAACCAACCATTTGATTTGAAAAAGGATAGGTTTATGGCTCTGAAAATAAATGGCAAAGTAGGTACATTCTCTGTTTTTAAAATGCTCAATTTTCTGTCTTAACAAGATGGCTCAAAAACCATCATGGCATTGTGTGTTAATTTTCTTTGTAGGTTTTTCCAAGAGTGTAGTTTTGTTGTACTCATAACAGAGAGTAGTTTTTGATCAAAGAAAATCCATAATTGGATAATCCTTGTGATGGAAAACAAGGGTTGAAAACAGCTACTTGGCTGTTTTTCAGGGCAAAAATTATATTGGAAGATCTAATGAAATCTTTTCCAATTAATTTTATTTCAAGTTGAAGTTGATTCCTAATCAATAATAACACATTTTAAAGTTGAAACTAAAGGTCACCTCAAGTCTTGAAAAATAATCTCTTAAGAGCCTTAGTGGAAAACATAGGAAAATAAAAATAAAGCAATGTGTTTCTTAGGAGAAAAACTCCTCAAGTGAGTGAAAAGAAACACACCATTAATATTGCATAGATAAACATCACTACACAAACATGTTTTCCACTTAATTGCATTACAAAAGTCTTAAGAGGCTTGCTAAAATACTATTATACAAGTGCTTAAAAACAGGGGTGTGACA